>JASAMX010025124.1:0-25045 GCA_030248175.1 Microlaimidae sp. YZB2_3
ATAGATGAACAGGGGGGTAGGTTGGGGTCCACCCACCCTAGCCTCGAAATTTTGGAGCCTTCCCCCCTAGAAAAAATCCAGGGGGCCCCCTCCCCCTAAATTTTCGAATTTTTTACCCCTGACCCCCTCTAAATTTTAAAATCTAACCCCCCCTCCTCTCTCGAGAAAATTTTAAGTACTTTTTTTATACTAAATTTTCTTCCAAAAACGTACATTTTTAACACAAATTGATGTTTTTACACCCTTTTTATACTTAAATATCGCTTTTTATTAAATAAATGTATTATCTTATAAAAAACTATTATTAAACATTTAATGGTTTAAAAGTATTTTGTTTCGGAAATTGGACCCCACCTGACCCCCTCTAGGTTTCAAAATCTTCCACCCCGGGTCGACCCCCTAGAGGGGGTTCGACCCCCTAGAGGGGGTTCGACCCCCGTAGATTTTGAAATGTCATTTACCCGGGGTAAACACCCACCTAGCTTTTTGACCGTGTTCATCCATGCGTCTGAAGAACTTGATTTTCGTTCCAGCAAAGTCTGACCGATTTTACCACCTAGCCCCCCCTTCTTTTACTTTTCAGAAAAAAAAACGACTCAGCTGTAGTGTAAGAAACCAACGGATAGATAAAAACGATAGTTAAATCTGATTTATTTGTAAAAAAATTCACATTTTCGCTTGTATGTTGATGTTGACTAAAAATTTCCATATTTTTGTTTTGGACTGAGCTAAAACTGTAAAAAAACTCAAAATTTGTTATTAAAGTTTTAATTAAATGTATATTAATTATTTTATTAATAATTTTCAATTTAATGTACACTTTTGTACACCAGGTGCCTCCGTTTAGTTTACTGTTAATTTGCGAAATTAATAATTTCAGCACCATAAATTTAAACAAAAGTGATTCAAAAATTAAAATAAAAAACTAACATCAAGAATTTAAAGTAAAACAGTGTCTTCCAAAAAAATACCTGGGAAAATAATGTTTTACCACAAGATACCATTTGAGTTAAATTGAGGCTGCATTTTTTGACGCGGAACATGAGAAATAATTTTGGTCTTGTAGCAACATATTACAGAATTATAAATATCACTTCAGATCTCGTCAGAAAAAATTTATTCTACTGTTTTCCAGCTGAGTTTTATAAAACATTTCAGAGTTAAAGAAAATTTCCAGACTCCAAAAAAAACGAGCTAATGAAAAAAATAATAATTAAAACTTGCAACAGCTCCTTATCTTTTAAAAAACATAAAGCGAATACGAACGTTATATGTCAAAATGAAAGGCATACTGTGAGAGCAGACACGAATTTTAAATAATTAAATGAAAATAAACTGTTTGCTTTTTAATTAAAGGTAATTTTACCTTCAATTCGAACTAAACTCATTTATCAAATAAAGAAGGAACTAAACTCATTTATCAAATAAAGAAGCAAGTTTGCTGACCTGGATGGTATTGCAGTATTTATTCGAGTATTAAAATAACAACAACAGCAAATTAAATTTTTAAGCACAAACGGTTTTTAATACTAATTATAGTGGACTTAATTATGTATATTTTTTTGAAAAGGCGATACTAAAAAAACCTGCGTTCCACTTCATTTTTAAATAAAACGTCATGACCGAATGAAACTTGATTGAAAACGGTCCTATTATGTCTAATATCTCTGTACACTTTTTACGAGGTAGCAAATTTGCTTCTTTATTTGATAAATGAGTTCAGTTCCTTCTGTATTTGATAAATGATTTAGTTCGAATTGAGGGTAAAATTACCTTTAATTAAAAAGCAAACAGTTTATTTTCATTTAATTATTTAAAATTCGTGTCTGCTCTCACAGTATGCCTTTCATTGACATATAACGTTCGTATTCGCTTTATGTTTTTTAAAAGATAAGGAGCTGTTGCAAGTTTTAATTATTATTTTTTTCATTAGCTCGTTTTTTTTGGAGTCTGGAAATTTTCTTTGAACTCTGAAATGTTTTATAAAAACTCGCTGTCATTGAAAACAGTAGAATAAATTTTTCTGACGAGATCTGATCAATGACATGCTTTTATAATTCTGTGATATGTCTACAAGACCAAACTTATTTTCTCATGTTCCGCATCAAAAAATGCAGCTCCTCATTTAACTCAATGGATTCTATCCAGTGGAAAAACACTATTTTCCCAGGTATTTTTTTGGAAATACACTGTTTTATTTTAATTCTCTATGTTAGTTTTTTATTTAATTTTTGAATCACTTTGTTTATAGTTATGGTGCTGAAATTATTAATCTCGCAAATTAACATAAACTAACGAAAACACCTGGTGTACAAAAGTGTACATTAATTGAAAATTATTAATAAATAATTAATATAACATTAATTTTAAAAAACTTTAATAACAAACTAAGTTTTTTTACAGTTTTAGCTCAGTTCAAAACAAAAATATGGAAATTTTAGTCAACATCAACATACAAGCGAAGTGTGAATTTTTTACAAATAAATATAGTTTAACTATCCATTTTATCTATCCGTTGGTTTCTTACACTACAGCTGAGTTGTTTTTTTTTTCTAGAAGGAAAAGGATTTGGAGCTAGCTGCAAAATGGGTCAGACTTTGCTGGAACAAAAAATCAAGACCTTCAGACGAGAAATGAATTTCTGGAGGAGAAAATATCGGAAACGAACGATCAGGTGACGCAGTTGAAATACGACCTGCAACAGAAGACGGAATTGTTGCATATATACACGGAGAATGAACAGGAGTCCGGCACTTCAACGCCCAACGTGGAAAAAGTGGACGTGTTCTCCAAAAAGCTCAAAGAGCTGGAGAAGGAAAACAGTCATTTGAAATATGAGGTACATTATTGTTGACTGTTAAAATTTTTTGGTTTATTTATATCCAAATGACAAAAAATCTACAAAAATGGACAAAAAGCAGGCCTCTGTCAAAGTGACTACGCCTTCACCGATTGCGCCACGACCATAGATGAACACGGTCAAAAAGCTAGGGGGTGTTTACCCCGGGTAAATGAAATTTCAAAATCTAGTAGGGGGGTCCTAGGGAGGGTCGAACCCCCCGTAGCTTTCTAGGGGGGTCGACCCGGGTGGAAGATTTCAAAACCTAGAGGGGGATCAGGTGGGGTCCGATTTCCGAAACAAAATACTTTTAAACCATTAAAATATAAATAATAGTTTTCTATAAGATAATATTACATTTTATTGAATAAAAAGCCATATTCTGGTATGAAAAAAGGTGTAAAAACATAAATTTGTGTTAAAAATTTACGTTTTTGGAAAAAAATTTAGTATATAAAAGCA
This sequence comes from Microlaimidae sp. YZB2_3, assembly GCA_030248175.1. Taxonomy (NCBI): domain Eukaryota; kingdom Metazoa; phylum Nematoda; class Chromadorea; order Desmodorida; family Microlaimidae; species Microlaimidae sp. YZB2_3. Next base: position 3,302 of record JASAMX010025124.1, read on the forward strand.
CTTAAAATTTTCTCGAGAGGAGAGGGGGGGGTCAGATTTCAAAATCTAGAGGGAGGTCAGGGGTAAAAAATTCGAAAATTTAGGGGAGGGGGAAGCTGGATTTTTTTTCTAGAGGGGGTCCCAAAATTTACGAGGCTAGGGGGTGGACCGCGCCCTACCCCCCTTGTTCATCTATAGCCACGAGACACCATCGGAGAATCAAGCTATATATAAACAAATAGGGTAGTGCATTTAATTTTGGCACTTTTTTGTTTTTCCAATGTAACTTTTCACTTTATGGCCTGATTTTCATGTTTGATAGCTCATTTTAAAGCTTTTACAATACTGCTTTGAGTCATAAAAAATTCATTGTACGAAAGTTGTTTTTTTTACTTAATTAAATCAATTTTTAAAAAAATGGAAAAGTGCCAAAATTAAATGTATGCATTTAATTTTGGCACTTTACAAACAATCGATTGTTTCTCAGTTAAAAAATCATCATTTTCAAAAATTTAAAAGCCTATCATTATCTCCAGACAGTTTTCTTTAATTTAAGTTTTTACTTGTTGTTCAAGTTGTAACTGGCAAAAAGTTACAGCTAAAAGGCTAAATGGTATCAAAATGAGGAAAATTTGGGAAAAAGTGCATTTAATTTTGGCACTTTTTACAAAGACCCCCTTAATTGAGTTTAAGTGCAGTGCTATGACTTCTACACATTTCAACAATGTCTTTTAACTAATTACTACTACAATTTAACACCCGACCACTAAATTGAACTCGTTTTTAACTACAGCAATAGTGTGCCAAAATTACACTATTTTATTTTATAACGATTGCTCACCACAGACGCAACATAGAACCACGGGGATTAAAAATTTGGAAAATAGACTAAATTTTACCAGGACAGTTTAATTTTTAAACCAATTTATTGAGTAATCATGAAATGCCCATATTCTAAAAACGAGTAACAATTTTTTTAAATTATAAATCACACAATTTCACATTAAAATAAACATAACAAATAAAAAGCTCACGACAGTCATCTACATATAATTAGCTCTCATTTGAGCTATCAAACGTCGTATTCCGTCCAGGATTACCAAAGATATAGTCCAAAATCAAAAATGCACAATTGGGAAAAGTTCCGAAATTAAATGCACTACCCTATATATACCACAAATATCCCATTTTCAGTACTTGGGTTTAGATGTGTAATGCTGCTGCTGCATGATAGGGTATTGCATTTAATTTCGGCACTTTTCCAAATTGGCCATTTTTGATTTTGAACTATATCTTTGGTAATCCTGGACGAAATACACTGTTTGATAGCTTAAATGAGAGCTAATTATATGTAAATGACTGTCGTGAGCTTTTTATTTGTTATGTTATGATATTTTTATGTGAAATTGTGTGATTTATAAAAAAATAAAATTGTTAGTCGTTTTTAGAAGGTGGGCATTTCATGATTATGCAATAAATTGGTTTAATTAAATTAAACTGTCCTAGTAAAATTTAGTCTATTTTCTGAATTTTTAGTCCTTGAGGTTCTACATTGCATATGTGGTGAGCAATTGTTATAAAATAAAATAGTGTAATTTCAGCACACATATTGCTGTAGGTAAAAATGGTTGAATTAAGTGATCAAGTGTTAAATTGTAGTTGTAAATAGTTAAAATGTGTAGAGGTCATAGCACTGTACTTAAACTCGATTAAGGGGGTCCTTTTAAAAAGTGCCAAAATTAAATGCACTTTTTTCCCAAATTTTGCTCATTTTGATACCATTTGGCATTTTAGCTGTAACTTTTTGCCAGTTACACGTTGAACAACAAGTAGAAACTTAAATTAAAGAAAACTGTCTGGAGATAATGATAGGCTTTTAAATTTTTGAAAATGATGATTTTTTACTGAGAAACAATCGATTGTTTGTAAAGTGCCGAAATTAAATGCATATTTTTAATTTCGGCAATTTTCCGTTTTTTTAAAAACTGATTTAATTAAGTAAAAAAACTTCTTTCGTACAATGAAACTTTTGTGACGCAACGCAGTATCGTGAAAGCTTCAAAATGAGCTATCAAACATGAAAATCGGGCCATACAATGAAAAGTTACATTGGAAAAACAAAAAAGTGCCGAAATTAAATGCACTACCCTATTTGTTTATATATAGCTTGATTCTCCGATGGTGTCTCGTGGCTATAGATGAACAAGGGGGGTAGGGCGCGGTCCACCCCCCTAGCCTCGAAATTTTGGGACCCCCTCTACAAAAAAAATCCAGCCTCCCCCTCCCCCCAAATTTTCGAATTTTTTACCCCTGACCCCCTCTTTAGATTTTGAAATCTGACCCCCCGCCCTCCCCTCTCGAGAAAATTTTAAGTGCTTTTTTATATTAAATTTTCTTCCAAAAACGTAAATTTTTAACACAAATTCATGTTTTTACACCTTTTTTATACCAGAATATGGCTTTTTATTCAATAAAATGTAGTATTATCTTATAGAAAACTATTATTAAATATTTTAATGGTTTAAAAGTATTTTGTTTCGGAAATCGGACCCCACCTGATCCCCCTCTAGGTTTTGAAATCTTCCACCCGGGTCGACCCCCCTAGAAAGCTACGGGGGGTTCGACCCTCCCTAGGACCCCCCTACTAGATTTTGAAATTTCATTTACCCGGGGTAAACACCCCCTAGCTTTTTGACCGTGTTCATCTATGGTCGTGGCGCAATCGGTGAAGGTGTAGTCACTTTGACAGAGGCCTGCTTTTTGTCCATTTTTGTAGATTTTTTGTCATTTGGATATATTTAAATTTAATAACCGTAGCTATTTAAGCTGCCCCTGGAGTTTTCCAGGATGCCTTATTAAGGTGGCTTAATGCTACACCTGGAGCAATCCAGGATGTTTAGTGTTTAGTAAAATTCTGTTTTAAACAATTTTTTGGCTTTAAAGTTTATTTTAATAACCGTAGCTAATTAAGCTGCCCCTGGAGTTTTCCAGGATGCCTTATTATGGTGGCTTAATGCTACACCTGGAGAAATCCAGGATGTTTAGTGTTTAGTGATACTCTTGTATAATAAAATTTGGGTTCTAAAATATAAATTTAATAAACGTAGCTATTTAACCTGCCCCTGGAGTTGGGATGCCTTATTATGGTGGCCTAATGCTACACCTGGAGCAATCCAGGATGTTTTAGTGTTTAATTATATGGCTTCTTATTTTACATTTTTAATTATAACAATCTTAATCAAAATTATTTATAATAAAAAATTTTTTAAACAAAACATAAACTCCAAATAGTAATCCAGCATGTTTAGTGTTTAGGTCTATCATTATTATGTCTTATCTTTTAATTATAATATTTTTTTGTCAAAAGCATAATTTTTTAAAAAAAACATAACCTTAAATATATTTAAAATAGTAATTTAACAATTAAAAAATTTAAAAAATTAAAAAAACATTTAACAAATCAAAAAATAAAACAAAAAAGTAATTTACTTAAAATATTATAAAAACAATTTTAAAATAAACCCAACTTAATAATTTTAATAATTAAAAAAACCCCAAAATTGTTAAATTTTGCTTGTAATATTAATATAATCCATAGAGTTTCTAAACAATTTACACTAGTGGTATAATTGCACGTATGTCTTGGTAATTACAACGGATTATGGGGTCATAAATGCTCTTTATTGCCTGTCAAAGTTACTATATAGGAGGTTGCAGAAAATCACAACAACTTATTTTTAGTGTCCTCTGTTTTAATAATAAATGTTAATGTTTTTATTGTTTTTATTGTTTTTAATGTTTTTGCATGTTGTTTGTAAATTTGCTTATTGGTTTTGTATATATATATATTGTGCTGTTAGGCTTGGTGGTCTCTACTACGAGTGCAACACCAAGGGCGTTTAAGACTAATGCACGAAACGCCAACTGGAACCTGCTGGGGACAAGGAGCTTCACGTTGATTCATTTTAATCCGTAATGCATCCTTGACTTTCAGTGGATTCCAATGTGCATCAGTGTGGACTTTTTTGTTTGCTAAGTGTTGTTTTGAAATCACTGGCAAGCAATTAGTTCACATTTGTTTGTACTGTTTGAGATAGTGGTTATATATAAGTTAATATTATTTTATTTTTAGCTTTAGCTTTTAGCTTCAACTTATTCAGCTCAAAATCACAGGCTGCTCATATAAGCTGTTATAGCGCGTTTCATAGTCGCCTTATAAAACTTATGTGACAGTTCTGGTGATTACTTCGTCGTGGGATCTTTAATAACTTGCTGATGTGGATATAAAAAGACAGAGCATAGTATATAAATAAGTGCCTGCTTTTTATGTTCCGTCTAGAAAGTTTACTTTCAAAAAAATGGAACAACATGTGGCTATATAACTTCAAAAAATTTCTTTATAAATAAACCAAAAAATTTTAACAGTCAACAATAATGTACCTCATATTTCAAATGACTGTTTTCCTTCTCCAGCTCTTTGAGCTTTTTGGAGAACACGTCCACTTTTTCCACGTTGGGCGTTGAAGTGCCGGACTCCTGTTCATTCTCCGTGTATATATGCAACAATTCCGTCTTCTGTTGCAGGTCGTATTTCAACTGCGTCACCTGATCGTTCGTTTCCGATATTTTCTCCTCCAGAAATTCATTTCTCGTCTGAAGGTCTTGATTTTGTTCCAGCAAAGTCTGACCGATTTTAGCAGCTAGCTCCAAATCCTTTTCCTTCTAGAAAAAAAAACAACTCAGCTGTAGTGTAAGAAACCAACGGATAGATAAAATGGATAGTTAAACTTGATTTATTTGTAAAAAATTCACACTTCGCTTGTATGTTGATGTTGACTAAAATTTCCATATTTTTGTTTTGGACTGAGCTAAAACTGTAAAAAAACTTAGTTTGTTATTAAAGTTTTGATTAATGTATATTAATTATTTATTAATAATTTTCAATTAATGTACACTTTTGTACACCAGGTGTTTTCGTTCAGTTTATGTTAATTTGCGAAATTAATAATTTCAGCACCATAAATTTAAACAAAGTGATTCAAAAATTAAATAAAAAACTAACATCAAGAATTAAAGTAAAACAGTGTATTTCCAAAAAAATACCTGGGAAAATAATGTTTTACCACTGGATAGAATCCATTGAGTTAAATCGAGAGCTGCATTTTTTGATGCGGAACATGAGAAATAATTTGGTCTTGTAGACATATCACAGAATTATAAAAGCATGTCATTAAACTTCAGATCTCGTCAGAAAAATTTATTCTACTGTTTTCAATGACAGCGAGTTTTTATAAAACATTTCAGAGTTAAAGAAAATTTCCAGACTCCAAAAAAAACGAGCTAATGAAAAAATAATAATTAAAACTTGCAACAGCTCCTTATCTTTTAAAAAACATAAAGCGAATACGAACGTTATATGTCAAAATGAAAGGCATACTGTGAGAGCAGACACGAATTTTAAATAATTAAATGAAAATAAACTGTTTGCTTTTTAATTAAAGGTAATTTTACCTTCAATTCGAACTAAACTCATTTATCAAATAAAGAAGGAACTAAACTCATTTATCAAATAAAGAAGTAAATTTGCTGACCTCGTAAAAAGTGTACAGAGATATTAGACATAATAGGACCAATTTCAATTAAGCTCATCGGTCATGACGTTTTATTTAAAAATGAAGTGGAACGCAGGTTTTTTTAGTATCGCCTTTTCAAAAAAATATACATAATTAAGTCCACTATAATTAATATTAAAAACCGTTTGTGCTTAAAAATTTAATTTGCTGTTGTTGTTATTAATACTCGAATAAATACTGCAAACCATCCAGGTCAGCCGGGTTCTCGAAAAGTCCATTTTTAAATTACAACAATGATAAAAACAAGACTAATCTATTATAATTTAAATAAAAAGAACTTAATTTATACATTAAAGTGCTGAATTAATGTCACTTTCTTATAACTTTTGCTCGACCAACTAAGGAATAAGCCCTAACTTAGAAAAAATATCGGACCGACTGATTGGACTCGCTGGGCTTAAAAGACGAGGCACGACACATAAATCTAATCAATGAAACTCCCCAATTTATCGTCAACATAAAAGACCACGGAAACAGACAGATGTTTGTCTCTTCCTATCGCACCAAATTACTTAAGTAAAACAAAGGAACCGGTTAGGTTGATTGCCGAATTTCGCCAAAATTTTTAATTCGATTTTTGAAATTCTAAAAAAAAGTAACTGCCGAAAACAAATAAAACAACTAAAAAATGTTGTTTAACTCTTCTTGATTTTGAGAATAGATTTTTTTCTTCTTACTTGACGAATTTAGCTAGTTTTGGCAAGGGCAACAATGCTTTTAATGTAGCACTTAAGTCAGGGCAGTCAAAAACTTTCAGGTAAGCATATCTCGCTTACGGTACAGCATATATCGCTTACGATATACAGGTACAAAACTTTTAATATTGTATAAAGTCTTATGTTAATGATATATTGACATAATTACCGTCTAAATTAAAAGTATTGTTAGATATGCTCACAAGAAAATTTTTTTCCAGCCTTATTTTTTTGAAATTAGACTTTAAAGTTTTGTGTTTAAAAAATGTACAACATTATATATTATATATATCAAAAGCAGACCTGTGCACTGCCCCCTCCCCCCGGGGTTAAAACGGGGGGGGGCAATTCCAAAATGGAGGAGCACGGGGGGCAACTTTTTTGAAACGCGGGGGAACAATAAAACCGGGGGACAAGCAGGGGGAAAGAAAAAAAAGAGAAAAAAGGAGAGAAAAAGAGAAAAAAGAAGGGAAAAGGGAAAAAAAGGACAAAAAAAGCGAAAATAAGGTAAAAATAGGTCTAAAATGGCTTAAAATACATTGAAATAGGCTAAAAACTGCAAAAAATTCGCGATGATGGCGTCATCATAGGTCAAAAAAGGCATCATAATTTTAGGGTACTTTTTAATATTTTCGCGGGGGGGGGGCGATAAAACGGGGGGGGGGAGCGGGGGGCGCAAATTCTCCAATAAAACGGGGGGGGGGCATTTCCAGACCGTGCACAGGTGTGCAAAAGAGCACCACTAACGAAGTTCGTGAAAGTATTGATACGGCATTAAAAACTATAGTTATATATAGTTTACATTCTTTACTTCCACAATATAGGGGTAAATTATATTGGTTTTCTATCATACTATATAGCATAATCAAGTGAGCATCGGGAAAGGGGCAAGCGGAAAAGAGGGGTGAGTCCATTTGGGCACAAGCGGGAGGGTTCGGGATTAGTTATCCATCCCCACTAAATTCTGAAAAGATAACGGTTTCACTGCCATGCCCACCTACCTACTCGTACTAGTGGAGTTAATTTCCGGTTTAATTAAAAAATTTGAAAAAAAAATTTTTAAATAAACTTCTTACCACCTACATACAATAAGATAAAATAAGATGAATTTATTGTACACGTTAGGATACAGCAACAATTTACGTACAATATAAAAGTAAATAAAATATGCGTTTACAATATAGAATTACATGAGTCAATAAAACATGCAAATAAAGAAAATTAAAAAAAGACTGTTGAAAAGGTGAGATTAAGAGATAGATGATATAAGTTCCTGATGAAGATTATTTTTTTAATTTTGCTAATAAAACCAAAAAATATTTTTGATAAAACAAGGTAAAGAAGTTGCAGTAATTACTTCAATAGGTAGCTGGTTCCCAAAATTGACTGCACGGTTACAAAAAAATATTTTGAACTGTCTAGACGATATTGTTTACCTATTAATTTCTTACCATAATTACGCGTGCGTAATTTAGTGTTTAAGGTTAAAAATTTGTGGCAATCAATTTTTACCAAATGATTTAGAATTTTGTAACATAGTATTAGGTCAAATCGCAGCCTTCTTGTTTGAAGATTTTTTAAGTTATACCTAAATCACGCACTTGGTTGGCAGAATTTATTGGAGAGTTATTTATTATTGGAGAGTTATTTAATTCATAATTAACATGAGGGTTTTTTTGACCAATGTGAAGTACATTACACTTTTCCATTGCTATATTCAGTTGCCATTGAGACGACCAGTAACAAAAGTTATTTAAAGAGTTTTGGTATGCTAAGCTAGTATTAATGTCATCATAACAATAAAATATTTTAGAGTCGTCGGCAATGTTATGTTTTGATGTCAAAATAAGTGTTTCAAGTATTAAAGCTTAAAACGCTTACTCCGCCTCCTTTCGCCTCGAGTCCCTCTACCTATTCAATTTAAACTGGTTGCCCTGAGAAATCGAACCCCTTTAAAATCCCCAAGGAAAGAAGACCCCAGGGGGGGGGGTCCAGATCCTTTAGATTTCGAAGAGTAGATACTTCCTAGCTCTTAGACCACCCTCCTCAACTTATGATCTTGTATTCTTGTCTGCCAATTCACACTTGGTTTGTTATTTCATTTTGTTTTAAAGTTTATGATTGGTTAGTTTAGTTTTTCAATTAGTATATTTTTGTTTCGTTTAATATTTTTGCATAATATCTGCATACAATTTTTCCGCAAATAAACTAAACACTGATTTGAAAACGGAAAATTCATACTTTCATAATATGTTTGTTGAAATTCCAGGCTAACACGTTTCAACTTAAAATTAAATGTAATCCAAACTGATGATTTTCACTGAGGGCCAAATGCTTGATTTCGTATGTCAATCACCAATCACTGACAAAGGAAAAAACACCAATTTGTCTCAATTAAATCTCTTATACCTAGTCGCAATATTTAGTTGCATAAAAACACACGTGCTACTTACTAAGTTAAAAATAAATAAGCCTTATGGTTTTTTAACGCCAATGCTGCCTGTCCTGTCAGCCAAGTGTCGTTTTACATTTTAAACTTTTTTGAATCGTAAAATGCGATGTTATCTTACGACTTAAAGCTTATTCAAAAATACTCAGCATTAACTTTATGACAACATGACAAGGACGACTTACAAAACAAGAAGCGAGCAAAAGAGGGAGCTAGTCAACGCAAGGACAACTGGGTCGTGTTTACCGATAAATGCTAAGCCGAGAAATCAAGGGGTATGTTAATGTGTGAACAGCTTTCGTCGAGTTTTCCCGCTAATGACCGACGAAAGCAAACACAGTTCGCGATCCATTTCACGGCAAACAGCCGACTTTAACAGAGATTTCCCGCCGCAAACAACCAGTCCTAGGGTAGCCAGGGTTTGTAAAGAACGCAAGTGCGTTAAAAATCCCCGAGAACAACCTCTTGGGATGATGAATAAGGCGGAAGGCTAACAGGTCTCCACGAAGATCCGGGGACAAAGTTAAAACTTTTTGAAACATCCACTCCAGATTTATGAGCGTTAAAGACAAAACGGTGTTGCCATTGATTTGGCCTGATTGTTAATGTGTTAATGAAATAAACTAGGATCGTGAAACGTGAAACAGTGGGGACTCTCAGAAATTTCAAAATATACGATACACATTAGGGACGTAACCAGGGGCGCGAAGGGACGGCCACATGTCCCCCCCCCCGAAATGGTCGGACGGGAAAAAAAGGATAGTGGTTGGGCGGGGGGAAGAGGGGCGGGGCGGCCACCCCCCCCCCAAAATGGTCGCCAGATAGTAATTTTGGGGGTTTTCAAAGGCCAAAAATACAAAATTTTCTAGCGCCTCGCTAATCGCTCGGCGCCAACCTCTAAAATAGTTATGGTAATGGTACCACAATTGACCTCCAAAAAGCAAAAAAAATTTCCACTTCGCTTCGCTCAAGTTCTATACTATGCGCATGCATATTTATTGCCATTTATCTTGCTTAATGTTATTATAAAATTACAATAATTTTAATAACAATAAGTACTACACACCAAGCAAAACAAACAATCATATTTGCTTGATATGTATATTATACCTTTCCCCCTCCTAAAATTTTCAGCCGTCTACAATAATGGATTGTTATTTTTTTTCTATATAGGTACCCTAAAAACATGGAGATGTCGCTTATTTGATTTGGTTTACAAAGTGTGGGTGTAGACAGGGGCAGGGGGTCTTAAAGGTCTTTAAATCCATTTTCAATATGAAATCCAAGCTCGGCCAATGTCTGCTAACGAAGAAAACATGTTTTTACTGCTAAAAACATTAGATAATATGTTATTAGGCCAAAAACAGTGTATTATAGTATACAGCTTTAGCTTCATTTATCCCTGCTTTTTTAACCTTTCAAAAATTATGGGGGGGGGGCGCCTCCCCCATAATTTTTAAAAAGGTTAAAAAAGCAGGAATAAATTTCGGAAGGGGGGCGGAGCCCCCCTCCTGAAATTTTTTTGTACTGAATTCCCCCCCCCAAAAAAAAAAACTCTGGGTACGTCCCTGATACAAATAAGAGTATATTAAAACTTTCATATGTAGGAAGGAAGCCTTCTAGGCTTTATGAGTTAACAAATATATTTAAGATCAAGAGCGAATAATTTTTTTAAAAATTTATTTACGTTCACTTTTCGTTTTGGTTTCATAACCATAACGTTATTTAAATTGTTTTATGTTTAATTTCTTCTTTTGTTTAATAAAATTACAACATTATGTTGAATTAATTATCTTCACTTAAAGGAATGGTACAGAGTCGCATTATTCACCTTCGATTTCGATAATTTTTTTAGAAAAAAAATTACGCTGTGTATCTCAAGGCCGTTACCTTTTTTTCGTCGAATTATCTTCAACGGTTCAAAAAATATCACTATTCAAAAATGGAAAAAAATAGGGTTTTTTCAGGCATTGTGTTCTTCTTTTGCTACTCTCACTTTTGTTTCAAAAAATATTTAAAAAAACAAGCATACCTTGATACCTAAATTCATACATGAGCACGGTTCCAGAAACTTAGGGGGTGGGTCAGGGATGTAACCAGGGGGGGCAGGGGGGGCGGGCACGGGCGCCCCCCTTGAAATGGTCGGACGGGGGGAAATAAGGATAGTGGTTGGGCGGGGGGAGGGGCGCCCCCTCCCCCCAAAACTGGTCGCCAGATAGTAAAATTTGAGGGTTTTCAGAGGCCAAAAAGTAAAAATTTTCCGCTTCGCTATGCCTATGCATATTTCTTGCCATTTATCTCGCTTAATGTTATTGAAAAAAAGTACAATAAATTTAATAAACAATGAGTACTACACATCAAGAAAAACAATCATATTTGGTTGATTTGTGTACCTTTCCTACTCCCAAAATTTCCAGGCGCCTACAACAATGCTTTGGTATTTTTTTCATAAGGTACTTTAAAAAACATGAAGATGCTGCTCATTTGATTAATGGTTAACTGTTTGGGTGTAGCCATGGGGTCTTTAAGGTCTTTAAATCATTTTTTGTGAAATCCAAGCTCTGCTAATGTAATTTTTAACTAAGAAAACATGTTTTTACTGCTAAAACATTAGATAATACGTTATTAGGCGAAAAACAGTGTATTATACAGCTTTATTTACGTTTATCCCTGCTTTTTTAACCTTAAAATTATGGGAGGGCTCCGCCCCCCCCCCCAAAAAAAAATTTCGGGGGGAGAGGGGTCAAAGCCTATCCCCGCTTTCCCCCGAAAAATTTTTTGTACTGAAATCCGCCCCCCCCCCCTCCCCAAAAAAAAGAAACCCTGGGTACGTCCCTGGAATGGGTGGTATTTTTGGGTGAATCGCAATTTGAATTCCAGAAAAGTGGGGTCCGACAGACCCTTTAGCTTTTTAGGGGGAAGGGCTTGACCCGTGATGCCGAATTTCAAAATCGATAGACGGGTCAGGGGCATAGATGAACAAGGGGGGTAGGGTGGGGTCCACCGCTCTAGCCTCGAAATTTTGCCCCTCCCCCAAAGAAAAAAATCCAGGCCCCCCGTTCCCCCAAATTTTCGAATTTTTTACTCCTAACCCCCCTCACCTCTTGAGAACATTTTAAGAACTTTTTTATACTAAAGTTTCTTCCAAAAACGTGAATTTTTAACAAAAATTCATGTTTTTGCACCTTTTTTATACCAAAATATCAATTTTTATTCAATAAAATGTAGTATTATCTTATAAAAAACTATTATTAAACCTTTAATTGTTTAAAAGTATTTTGGTTCGGAAATTGGACCCGACCTGATTTCCCTCTAGGTTTCAAAATCTTCTACTCCGGGTCGACCCCCCCCCCAGAAAGCTGGTGGGGAAAAGGGGTGGGGGGTTCGACCCCCTTAGGACCCCCCAGATTTTGAAATGTCATTTACCCGGGGTAATTACTCCCCTAGTTTCGGTGACCGTGTTCATCTATGGACAGGGAGGGCCGCTGTCTGGTTCAAAACATTTTTAAATCATCATAGGTTTAATAATTATTGTTTTTATATGATAATACTACATTTTATTAAATAAAATACGCCATTCAGGAATAAAAAGGGTGTAAAAATACAAATCTGAGTTAAAAATTCTCGTTTTTAAATAAATTTAAAAGAAAAATTGTGCCCAAAATTTTCTCCATGGGGAAAGGAAAAGGCTCTCATTTAAAAGTCTATAAAGGCGGTCAGGGTGAAAAAAATCAAAAAAAATTTAACGGAGGGGAACCCCCTACCTCCTAGATTTTTGTTTAGAAGGGAGGCCCCAAATTTTAGGCTAGAAAGAGTGAACCCCCTACCCACCATACTTTCCTCTTTTTCATGTATACACACTTTTAGTTTCATTTTGACAAATTGTTTGTAGATTTTAAATTGTCGCGCCTTTTCTCCAAATTGTTTACACTTCAACCTTAAAATTTTAGGGGTCTCTTCAGTCATAGATAGACATCGGTGTTTTTGGTCGTCGGCTATAGGGGGGTCCACCCCCGGGTGGAAGGCCAATTTTTTCTTTTTTTTTGGAAGGGGGATTCAGGGAGTCTGGACCCACTTGACTTTTTAGAGGGGTCGACGCAAGGTGCGAGATTTCAAATTTAGGGGGGTCCGATTTTTAACAGTTTTTAAATCAGTAGTTTATGTGTTTTTAGGTTTAATATTAAACGTTATATACTAAAACAGACAATTTAGGCCTAAAAAGTGTTTTTAAACACTTGTTTTTTTTACTAAAAACCGTGTTTTTTGACAGTAAATAAAAAATTATAATTGTAAATTGGTCGGGAAGCGAGAGGAGGGGGTGTCAGCTTCTTTGGAAGCTGTGTCAGCAGCTTCGTTTGTATTTTTTTAAGGAATAATCTCTTTCAACTTCCCACTCAACCAATTATGATTTTTGTAATGTAAGTTAAATCTTGGTGCATTAGGTCACAAAAATTTTTTAATGCGTTCTATAAAAACCAGCTATATATATATTATGTATCAAACAGATATACCTACCTCGGTTAGTAGTTGAGTAACTGCTTCAATATCATTGTAGGTTTTGGTCATTTGACTTGTCCTTTCAGAGCAAAGCACTATAAATTAATAAATAAATTTCGTTAAATAAACAAAATGTTATCAAACAAATATATAGTTCTATAAAATTTAAGGCACTTTGCATTTAGTTGCGGGGGCCTGTAGGACGTACCTAGGTCATAAAAAAGGCAAATACTCGGGGTGACCGCGTCCGCCTTAGGTACTTCACCGGAGTAAAGACATAAAACCGAGTTTTATCCTGAAAAGTGTCTTGCGGCGTTGTTAGAGAGAGAGACAGGGAGGTATAGAGCCATAGGTGTTTTTTTGGGGGGACAGAGGGGTCCACCACCATAGGTGTTTTTGGGGGGGACAGAGGGGTGCACCCCCCCCTAGAGCCAAAATTTTGGACCCCCCCTAGAAAAAATTCAGGGGGGCCCCCCCTCCCCCCCAAAGCTCGAGAGCGGTCCGGCCTGACCCCCCTATCCCCCCTCCCGACCTATTTGGAAGTATATTTTTTATTTACTGTCAAAAACACGGTTTTTTAGTTAAAAACAGTGTTTAAATACACTTTTTAGGCCTAAATAGACTGTTTTAATACATAAAATTTAATATTAGACCTAAAAACACTTAAATTATTGAGTTAAAAACATTTTGCTAAAAAATTGGACCCCCCGGACCCCCCCCCCTAAATTTGAAATCTCGCACCCGGGGTCGACCCCCCCCCTAAAAAGCCTGGGGGGTCCGGACCTAAAAAATTTTGGCCTTCCACCCGGGGGTGGACCCCCCCTAGCGGACCCGACCAAAAACACCTATGTCCACCACCACCCCCCCCCTAGAGCCAAAATTTTGGACCCCCCCTGGAAAAAATCTAAGCCATCCTCCCCCCAAGCTCGAGAGCGGTCCGACCTACCCCCCTGGAAGGCTAGACCCCCCGACCAATTTGGAAGTATATTTTTTTATTTACTGTCAAAAACACAAGTTTTTAGTTAAAAACAGTGTTAACAACGCTTTAGGCCTAAATAGGCTGTTTTAGTACATAAAATTCAATATATGACCTAAAAACTTAAATTATTGATTAAAAAAAAACTTTATTAAAAAATTAGACCTCCTTGACCATACATGGGCAAGTTGGTCCGGAGTGGGGGGGTTAAACCCCCCCCCCTAATTTGGGGTTTAACCCCCCCCCTCCACTCCGGACCAACTTGCCCATGTATGCCCCAACCCCCCCTCGTGCCCATGTATGACCTTGACCACCCCCCCTAAATTTGAAATCACGCACCTAAAAAAAGCCAGGGGGTCTGGACCACCGGACCCCCCTTAAAAATTTTGGCCTTCCAGCAGGGGGTGGACCCCCCTAGCGGACCCAACCAAAAACACCTATGTATAGAGCCCGACTGGATATCCGGTCCGGTCCGGCCGGATCTTTTTTTAAAAAAACTGTATCTTGGCCGGATCTAAATTTTTACTGAATATAATAAAATTAATTATATTTCATCTTATTTTGACACTTCCAATAAAAATTTTAACTGGTATATGCTATTATCCCACGATGGGAAAAATGTTTTGACCCATGGCCATGATGGATCTTTTTGTTTTTTGGTTGTGTCTCTGTAATTTTGTTAATTATATTTAGTTTAATTCCTAAGCTTTTTATGTTTTAATTTGTTTTGTATTGTGTATATTTTGTTTTTTTTTTAATTATAATTACCAACTTTTTAATTTTTTTTGGTCTTGTTTTTGGTTTTCGATTTTTTGGTGTATATACTTACCTATATGCAAATTTCTTTCTTGTTGCCTTTTAATAGATTTCAAACAATCAATTGTTTATATCATTATTTAATCAAATAACTGTTTAAAATTATTGTTTAATTACTCTATTTTACGCATTATTTTGTTTGTTTTTTTTTTGAAAAATTATAGTTTAAAGCTCAGCTAGAACGTTTGCTAAAGGTTTTAAAAATAAGGCTCGTATACAATTAGGGGATTGTGACAGTTGGTTCTGTAACTTTCTTTAAAATTTTCATATATTTTTTTAAATTTTCTGAAGCTCAATCACTAGTAATATTTTGGTTTCTAAGTGCTCTAAAAAATAAAATCTAAAATTTAAGCTTTGTCATGTTGGTCGTCACCCTCCCAAGAGGAACCAACTAGCTCCACAGTATGTTTGTTTTATTATGAAAACAATGACCAGACCTGTGCACGGTCTGGAAATGCCCCCACCGCTTTATTGGTGGATTTGCCCCTCCGCCAAAAAATTAAAAAGTGCCCTAAAATTATGACATCATTTTTGTCCTATGATGACGCCATCATCGTGAATTTTTTGCAGTTATTAGCCTATTTCAATGTATTTTAAGCCATTTTAGACCTATTTTTACCTTATTTTCGCTTTTGTTGTCCCTTTTTTCCCTTTTCCCTTCTTTTTTCTCTTTTTTTCTTTTATTTTCCTTTCTCCCCTGCTTGCCCCTCCCCTTTTCAAAAAAGTTGCCCCCGTGCACTTCCCGTTTTGAAATTGCGCCGCCAATAAAACCCGGGGAGGGCAGAGCACAGGTCTGAATGACAAAGTTGTTTTATATACCTAACATAAATTTATGTTTTCATTGTTTTAACATATTTTTTTATTGGTACCATTTAGAAAGCTTAAGCTTATATATATCATTTTTCGTCACTTTGTGTTGAGGCTATTTGGTATGTATTAAGTTATTAAAATACCTTTTTATTAGTTTATTTTATTATTAGACAATCGTATTGAGTTTGAAATATTTCATAGAGCTCCGGTCTGGATCCGGTTCCCGTCCGGCTGGATCTACCTTTGGATCCAGTCCAATCCGGACGGATCAGACTGGATCACGGATCCGGTCGGGCCCTAGTCTGGAGAAACCCAAATACTTAATTTGAGATAGATTAAAATAAAGGTTTTTTTAATTAAAAAAGTAGTCCATTAAGGGCGTTATAGAAATTTGATTTGTGAAAGTGCTCCTTTCAGGGACGTAGCCAGGGGGGGCGGGGGGGGGGGCGGCCGCCCCCTTCCCCTCGAAATGGTCGCCAAATAGGAAAATTAGGGGGTTTTGGAGGCTAAAAATTTAAAATTTTCTAGCGCATCGCTAATCGCTCGGCGCCAAAACTGTAAAATAATTTTAGTACCCAAATGGATCCCCAAAAACCAAAAATTTGTTCCGCTTCGCTTTGCTCAGCGGTCACTTTCTATTATATTTATATACATACATATATATCTCGTTATTTATGTTGCCTGATGCTAATGTTATTTCAAAGTTAGTACAATAATTTTTATAAGTAATAAGTACTACACAGAAAGCAAAACAAACAATCATATTGGTTGATTTATGTACCTCCCCCCTCCTAAATTTTCCAGCCGCCTAGAGCATTGGTTCGGATTTTTTTCATATAGGTAGGTAGGTACCCTAAAAAACATGGAGTCGAGATACTGTTCATGAGCTTTGGTTTACAATGTGAGTGTAGCCAAGGGGTTTGAAAGGTCTCTGAATTCCTTTTTTGTGAAATCCAGGTTCTGCCAGCGTGTGCTAATGTAATTTTTAACTAAAAAACATGTTTTTACCGCTAAAAACATTAGATAATAGGTTATTAGACCAAAAACAGTGTATTATACAGCTTTATCTACGTTTATCCTTGCTTTTTAAACGTTTTCAAAAATTAAGGGGGCTCCGCCCCCCCCCCCAAAAACGGGGGGGGGGGGCCCCCCCCCCAGAAATTTTTTTTGTACTACAATTCCCCCCCCCCCAAAAAAAATAAACTCTGGGTACGTCCCTGCATAATACAAAATGTTATTCCCCTTTTAACGTACCTAAAATTCTTTTTATTACGCATACTTAGATGTGGTAAAACTGGTACAAAAAATTGTAGCAATATCATTTATTAAATCATAGTATATATATTGGTTTAAAAAGTTCCCAAGAATTACTCTCCTACGGTTAGTTTTTCGAAAAAAGGGTTTAAAACAGGTTCAAAAAGGCGTGGACAAATTAATTAATGCGAAATTGTCACAAATATTCTTACCCAGTTCCAGCTAGATATTTTTTATATTTGAGAATATTTACGCTAACCAAATCACAACGCACTAAAGTAACAAACAGACAAAAAAGAAGGGAGTAGAAATTATAGCTATTCAGCTGAGAAAGTTTTAGTGCATTTGACGGCTGCTAAGGAACAGTGGTAACACATATATTACAACAGTTATACACTGTCAAGTATGTGCCAGCTTATCTTTTCTTATTATATACATAAAATTCCAAGTTTCAAAGTTCGAGTAAATATAGCTTAGTTTCAGCGCAAACAATGACATTTTAAATGGCGCCTACGGAGGCGTGAAGCTGTCGCGAAACAACATATTCATTTAAATAAAGTGCATTAATTAAATTATTACAACTTAAAATTTATAACTATACGACTGAACGTTAAAGGCTTTTGACAACGCAGTTGTTAAGTATAAATATTACGAACTTATTTTTGCAGTTAAAAAGGCAATACAAAGCAATTCAAGAACATACATAGGTGCCTAATTCAGACGTGTGCACTGCCCCCCGGGTTAAAACGGGGGGGGGAAATTCCAAAATGGGGGGGGGGGGGGGGCGGGGAGGCAACTTTTTTGAAACGGGGGGTAATAAAACGGGGGGACAAGCAGGGGGGAAAGAAAAAAAAAGAGAAAAAAAGGAGAAAAAAGAGAAAAAAAGAAGGGAAAAGGGAAAAAAGGAACAAAAAAAGCGAAAATAAGGTAAAAACAAGTCTAAAATGGCTTAAAATACATTGAAATAGGCTAAAAACTGCAAAAAATTCGCGATGATGGCGTCATCATAGGTCAAAAATGGCATCATAATTTTAGGGTACTTTTTCATTTTTTGGCGGGGGGGGCAATAAAACGGAGGGGCAAATCCTCCAATAAAACGGGGGGGGGCATTTCCAGACCGTGCACAGGTCTGCTAATCTACCCAAGTTTTAATGGGATATTTACCTGGACCGGAGTAAAGGCCAAATAAAAGGGCATATATACCTCGCAGAAAAATCTTAAAATGCGCTTAGGGCTTGGCTAGGGTCATACACATAAAGTGGGCAGCCTCCCGAATTTTGGGTGGTTTACCTGACCCCCGAAATTTGCGGGGGGTGTCCCAAAAAATGTTTGAGGTATATATACCTCAAATTCTCCATTTTTAGTACTGGGAGCGGGACCCCACAAATTTTATGGGGGCGGTGTCGGCAGTTTTAAAATTTTTGGGGAGGTGATACATAGGCACGGGGGGGTTAACCGTTAACTCCCCAAATTCTGAGAAGGGTGGTTTACGAGGCCTCCCCCTTCAATAAGAAGTGGGGAACTTTCTTCCATCGAAGAAAGGAAACAGGATCCCCTTGGCTTCGTCGCAAAATTTTTGCAGTTTTTAGCCATTTCAATTATTTTAATACCTTGTCGCTTTTTTTGTTCCTTTTTTCCCTTTTCCCTTCTTTTTTTCTCTTTTTCTCCCTTTCTCTTTTTTTCTTCCCCCTGTTGCTTTATTGCCCCCGTTTCAAAAAAGTTTCCCGCCCCCCCCCCCATTTTGGAATTGCCCCCCCGTTTTAACCCGGCATGCACACTCTGAATTAGGCACCTTATGTATGTTCTTTAAATTGCTTTTTTGTATTGCCTCCAAAAATAAGTTCGTAATATTTTATACTTAACAACTGCGTTGTCAATTTTTAATATCGTATAGTTATAATTTGTAATAATTTAATTAATGCACTTTTTTATTTAAATGAATATGTTGTTTCGCGACAGCTTCACGCCTCGTAGGCGCCATTTAAAATGTCATTGTTGCGCTGAAACTAATTATATTTACTCAAACTTTGAAACTGGAATTTTATGGTGTGATAAGAAAAAAGATAACTCGCACATACTTGACAGTGTATAATGCTGATGTGTTACCATGCTTATAACCACGTCAATAGCTAGCAAAAATTTTCTCAGCTGAATAGCTATAATTTCTCTCCCTTCTTTTTTGTCTGTTTGTTACTTTCATGCATTGTGATTTGGTTAGTTAAATATTCTCAAATATAAAAAATATCTAGCTGGTTTTTAGAGTAGTTTGTGACAATTTCGCATTAATTAATTTGTCCACGCCTTTGAACCTGTTTAAACCCTTTTTTGGAAAACTAACCGTAGGAGAGTAATTCTTGGGAACTTTTTAAACCAATATATATACTATGATTTAATAAATGGTATTGCTACAATTTTTTGTACCAGTTTTACCACATCTAAGTATGGGTAATAAAAAAGATTTTAGTTAAAAGGGGAATAACATTGTATTATGCAGGGACGTACCCAGAGTTTATTTTTTTTGGGGGGGGGGGGGCGAATTGTAGTACAAAAAAAAATTTCGGGGGGGGGGGGGGAGCCCCTAATTTTGAAAACGTTTAAAAAGCAAGGATAAACGTAGATAAAGCCCTATAATACACTGTTTTTTGGTCTAATAACCTATTATCTAATATTTTTAGCGGTAAAAACAGTGTTTTTTAGTTAAAAATTACATTCCACACCTCCGCCAGAATCTGAATTCACAAAAAAGGGGGAGCGAAAAATAAGGTAAAAACAAGTCTAAAATGGCTTAAAATACATTTAAATAGGCCAAAAACTGCAAAAATTTTGCGACGAAGCCAAGGGGATACTGTTTCCTTTCTTCGAATGAAGAAAGTTCCCCACTTCTTATTGAAGGGGGAGGCCTCGTAAACCACCCTTCTCAGAATTTGGGGAGTTAACGGTTAACCCCCCCGTGCCTATGTATCACCTCCCCAAAAATTTTAAAACTGCCGACACCGCCCCCATAAAATTTGTGGGGTCCCGCTCCCAGTACTAAAAATGAGAAAATTAAGGGGTGTGTGTGCCTCAAACATTTTTTGGGACACCCCCCGCAAATTTAAGGAGTAGGGTGAACCAAACAAAATTAGGGAGGCTGCCCACTTTATGTGTATGACCCTAGCCAAGCCCTAAGCGCATTTTAAGATTTTTCTGCGAGGTATATATGCCCTTTTATTTGGCCTTTCCTCCGGTCCAGGTAAATATCCCATTAAAACTTGGGTAGATTGCACCAGACCTGTGCACGGTCTGGAAATCCCCCCCCCCCCCCCCGTTTTATTGGAGGATTTGCCCCCATTTTATTGCCCCCGCCAAAAAATGAAAAAGTACCCTAAAATTATGATGCCATTTTTGACTTATTATGACGCCATCATCGCTAAATTTTTGCAGTTATTTTTAGCCTATTTTAATGTATTTTAAGCCATTTTAGACTTGTTTTACTTAAGTTTCGCTT
Organism: Microlaimidae sp. YZB2_3; assembly: GCA_030248175.1. Classification (NCBI taxonomy): domain Eukaryota; kingdom Metazoa; phylum Nematoda; class Chromadorea; order Desmodorida; family Microlaimidae; species Microlaimidae sp. YZB2_3. The sequence goes on from JASAMX010025124.1 coordinate 23,898, forward strand.
TTTTGTTCCTTTCCCTTTTCCCTTCTTTTTTTCTCTTTCTCCTTTTTTTCTCTTTTTCTTTCCCCCTGCTTGCCCCCCCGTTTTATTGCCCCCCCGTTTTTTAAAAAAGTTGCCCGGGGGCCCCCCCCCCATTTCGGAATTGCCCCCCCCGTTTTAACCCGGGGGGCAGTGCACACGTCTGAATTAGGCACCTATGTATGTTCTTGAACTGCTTTGTATTGCCTTTTTAACTGCAAAAATAAGTTCGTAATATTTATTCTTAACAACTGCGTTGTCAAAAGCCTTTAACGTTCAGTCGTATAGTTATAAATTTTAAGTTGTAATAATTTAATTAATGCACTTTATTTAAATGAATATGTTGTTTCGCGACAGCTTCACGCCTCCGTAGGCGCCATTTAAAATGTCATTGTTTGCGCTGAAACTAAGCTATATTTACTCGAACTTTGAAACTTGGAATTTTATGTATATAATAAGAAAAGATAAGCTGGCACATACTTGACAGTGTATATCTGTTGTAATATTTGTGTTACCACTGTTCCTTAGCAGCCGTCAAATGCACTAAAATCTTCTCAGCTGAATAGCTATAATTTCTACTCCCTTCTTTTTTTGTCTGTTTGTTACTTTAGTGCGTTGTGATTTGGTTAGCGTAAATATTCTCAAATATAAAAAAATATCTAGCTGGAACTGGGTAAGAATATTTGTGACAATTTCGCATTAATTAATTTGTCCACGCCTTTTTGATTTTTATTTAAACCCTTTTTTCGAAAAACTAACCGTAGGAGAATTAATTCTTGGGAACTTTTTAAACCAATATATATACTATGATTTAATAAATGATATTGCTACAATTTTTTGTACCAGTTTTACCACATCTAAGTATGCGTAATAAAAAAAGAATTTTCAGGTACGATAAAAGGGGAATAACATTTTGTATTATGCAGGGACGTACCCAGAGTTTATTTTTTTTGGGGGGGGGGGGGCGAATTGTAGTACAAAAAAAATTTCGGGGGGGGGGGGGTGCCCCCTTAATTTTTGAAAAAGTTTAAAATGCATGGATAAATGGTGGATGAACTATAATACACTGTTTTTGGCCTAATAACGTATTATCTAATGTTTTTACCGCTAAAAACATTAGATAATAAGCAATA
>JASAMX010025126.1:0-12771 GCA_030248175.1 Microlaimidae sp. YZB2_3
TGCTACATGGTAGGAAGGGGCCAATTCCGGAGAAGGGGACCCCCCCCCACTCAGAAGTGGGGGGAAAAAAGTTAACCCCCCCCCCAATTTCGAACTTGAAGAAAATGTCTTTAAAATGTATAGGTATAAAACCTTAAAATTCGTAGAGTTCATTCTGAAATTCAAATTTTCTTTCGCACTTTTAGCGCCCCGCGGGGGACCCGCCCCTGGACCCCCTTTCAGGGTCGGTATTTACCCTCACAGACCGCCCCTCCCCCAAAATGAAATCTGGGGTACTGCTGACTGAGACCCCTGGGCGACGCCCATGTACGCATATTTTTAATTAAATATAAGATTATGGATTAAAAAGTTCGTGATCTACTTTTTATAATCAAGACAATAAAAATAATTACTATTCTATTATTACGTAATTATTAAAAAAACTATGATTTCTAATCTAATTATAAGAATATATAAACACATTAAAAATAAAAAATAAAATTTGTAAGCAATCTTCTTTTAATTTTACACAGTTTTAAATCATAAGCTCGTTTTACGCTTTTTACGCGTTTTAAAAGCACATTTTAAATAGTGTGCAACTCTTCTGGATATGCAAAATTTGACCCCCCAACCGAGATGCTGTCGTGGTACGCGTCTGCCTTTATTATCCTCACGGGAGAGAAAGGACGCAGATTTTAAAGTGAAACCGAGAGGTCTCAGATTTCACTGAAATTTTTCAATTTCAATTTCAGAAATGTTCAGTCGAATTTGTAGAATATTTTTAAGACAATTAATTTAATAAATGCGGTTTACCTCACCATATTATTCCGCCACGCGGTGTGGGTCGAGGAAGTTTTGACGAAAACTCGGCACAAAAAATTTAAAGGAGTTGTTGATACTAATGCAAAATAAGCCGCCCGTCGATTATAAATACGCTACTGCTACTATTTGTAGCTCAAAGTGCGCCGTTTATGAAATTTTTTGAAATGAGTCACAGACACATATTTTATGAATCTGAACCTGTGTCTCATTTTGCCGTACAAAATTATTTATGTTTTTTACGCAGATGCAGTACTGTAATCCCAGCTACTCCGTTGGAGGGGGAACCTCAAAAATAAAAAGTACCCCTAAAAATATGTAAGTTTTCCGTAGTTTTCAGCTATTTCAATGTATTTAGACTTATTTTACCTTATTTCGCTTTTCTCCGGTCCCCTCTCCCTTCTTTTTTTCTCTTTTTTTCTTTCCCCTGTCGCCCCCTGTTGCCCCCCCCCCCCCCCCGCCCGGGGGAGTGCAGATGTCTCAGACCTGACCACCGGAAATCGTATCCAAAAAATTTTGGCAAATTCAAATACCATTTCAGCGTTTTTACACGGACTCAATTCTCACGACGGGGTCCCAGAGCTCAAATTTTAGCAGAGCCGGGCCTGTCGGCTACAATTGGGACTTTTAGGGGGTACAACCCCCCTTCTCCTTCAACCCCCTGCCCACCTATGGTTTTTAGCAATTGAACGGGTCCATCCCCTCCCACCATATTCTTCCAAAGTCTCCAGTGCATGGGCGTGGACGCGCAACGCGAACCGGTATTGATTTTAAAAAAATCCGGAACAGGAGCAACATTTTGTAGCTGGAACTGCCTATCACACTGTAAAACCCCCTAATTATTACGAAACTGCCCATCACCTAAAAATTACCGAATCACGCCCACAAAAACACAGCACACTCTCCTCTTTAAAACTTTATAGTGCCCCCTAAAAGCCAAATACCCAACCCAACAGATGTTTTTGTTCACACAGTACCACGACTAGGCAGTTGCCTAGGTCAGTTATCCATTCTGTAATAAAGACTTACTGTTGAGGCGCTAATTCTTTTACATGCGTTCAATTCTTTTTCCAATGTTCTAAAAAGATGTTTTTAGTAATATTACTAATTCTAATTTGATTTTTATGTTTAAACAACCGATCACAAAATTTTCTCAATATTAGTCCTCGAAAAACTTTGAAATTTCAACCCGATTCCTTAAATTGTAAAAACAGGGGGATTCAAACTCAGGGAGTGCGCCGCCCCCCCCCCCGAAACGGTTGGCACAGGAGGAAAAATAAGGATGGGTCGGGCCGCCGCCCCCCCCCCCCCCGAAACTGTTGCCAGATAGTAAAGTTGGGGGTTTTCAGAATGAAAATTGAAACTTTTTAGCGCCTCGCCAATCGCTCGGCGCGCTGAGCTTGAAAACTAATTTTAGTACCCCAGTGGGGAATAATGATTTCCGCTTCGCTTTGCTCAGCGGTCACTTTTTGATAGTATACATATAATTGTTGCCTGATTATGTTATTTCAAAGTTAGTACAATAATTTTTATAAATAATAAGTACTACACAGAAAGGAAAAACCTCTTTTAATTAACCTTCTTCTGAAATTTTCCTGCCGGCCTATAAACACCAGGCCCCGGATTTTTTCATAGGTAAGTACCCCAGAAAACAAAAACCTAGCCGAGACGCTGCTCACGTGTCTTTGGTTTACAATGTGGGTTTAGCCCAAGGGGTCTGGAACTGGGAACCTCTGCAAATTCCCTTTTTTGTAAAATCCAGGCTCTGTCAATGTGTGACCATGTCATTTCAAAATCAAGAAAACACGAGCTTTTTACCGCAACTCTTAAAAACATTAGATAATAGGTTATTAGGCCCAAAAACCAGTCCTTTTGACAGCTTTATTTACATTCTTCCGCGGCTTTTTTAATGTTTTCGAAAATTAAGGGGGGGTCTCGGCCCCCCCCCCCCAAAATTTGGGCGGGGGGGGGGGGGTGGAGCCCTTCCCCGAAATTTTTCTTGTACTAAAATTCCGCCCAAAATGAAACTCTGGCTACGTCCCTGCACCAAAACCAGGAAAATTTTTTCAGCAGCCGATCCCGGAAAGCGACCCTTCTCGGTTACCCGAATACGGAGATTTCCCGGACAAAAATTACCGATTCCGGTTCGTTCGGTTTTCGAAAAATCTCAATTACCGGGTTCTGGTTCCGGTGTTCCGGGAAATTCCGGGAAAATCGGCAATTTCCGGTTCCGACACTTCCGGCAAAATTTGGAATTCCGAACCCGGTAGTCGTCCCAATTTTTGTGAAATCTTTATGGTTTTGTCGGTAAGTCCGCTGAGTCATCACTAATGATTAGTTTGATAAATACAATTAGATTAGTCTACATCATACGGTTGAAGGAGGGGGCGGTTATGAAATCGAATTTTGAATTCTAGGAGGGGGTCCCAGGGGTCCCAACCCCCCTAGCTTTTTAGGGGGGGGGTCAGGGTACCGAAATCGATCAAGAGGGGGTCAGGGTGGAGTCCGGCGCTCCAAAACAAGTTTTAAACCATAATAACATATTGTTTTCTTTATAGGATACATTTTATCGAAATAAAAAACTATATTTATGTATAAAAAGGGTGTAAAAACGGAGGTGATGAATTTTACGCTTGGAAGAAAAATTAATATAAAAAAAGGTTACCTAAAAATTGAGCGGCGAGGGGCGAATTTCAAAATCTTAGGTAGGGGTTAGGGGTGAAAATTTTCGGAAATTTGGGACCCCTACAATTTTCGTCTAGGGAGGTCCCGTAAAATTCGAGGCTACGGGGCGGACCCTACCTGCCCCCTCCCTATGGTCACATCACATTATCTAATTAGTCGGGCAGATAATTGCCACTCATGTTGAAGAAACAAAGTGAGGTCGGCAATTTGGCAACAGACTTTCGCAAACCATTCCGTTTTTCAGCCAATAATCTCCGCTTTCCTCGAAGGGTTTGGACACCGTAAAATTGTTCCGCCCCACGGATGGCAACTCAAAAAGACCCGGAAAAACGTTGTGTGGATATAAAACTAGGATTAGTTTTGCTTTTTAAATGATGGCTAAAATGACGTTGACGATGGGCCATTAAACTTTAAACATGATTATTAAAATACAAGATTTTTGTTGTATTAAAAAAGTATTTTTTGTTAACATTAAACTAAATAATCGAAATATTCAAAATAAATTTCACTATAGGAAAATACTCCACAATTTTGCAGTATTGATTTGAATATTAAACAAAAAAGTAGTTTAAAAGTTTTAGCAAAAACCCTTTTAATATTAAAAATTAAACACCTTGAACCTTATTATATGGGACCGAAGGGGTGGAGCGCGGCGGCCCACCACCCCCCAATGGTCGGACGGGAAAATAAGGAAGCTGGGCGCGGCGGGGCGGCCGTCTGAAATGGTCGCCAGATGGTAAATCTGGAGGGTTTTTATAGGGTGAAAAATTCTAATTTTTAGCGTTGTTATCGCTTGTGCGCCGGCAAACTATAAAAATAGTTTTGCCACCACAATTGAACTCAAAAAGCAAAAAATTTTCGTTAGTTTTGTTACTGTAGTTCCATAAAATATGATATATTTCTCGCTATTCTGCCAATGTTATAATGTTATAACAATTTTAATAAACAATAAAAACTACAAATACATGACAAACAATCATATTTGGTTGATTTGATTTGTGTATATACTTTTCCCCCTCCTAAGCACTTCCGGTAATTTTTTTCATAAGGGTAACTAAAAACCATGAGATACTGCTTATTCTGTCTTCGTCTCACTGTGTGGGCGCAACAATTTCCAAAGTAATTGTGAAATTTGATACCCGGCCAATGTTCTGATACGCACTTTTAACCAAGAAAACATGTTTTCACCGCTAAAACATTGTACAATACGTTATTAGGCCAAAAATATAAAACAATGTATTATACTACAGCTTTTATCTACGTTTATCTCGCTTTTACTTTTTTAAAAATTAGGATCCTTCTCCCCAAAAATTCGAATACGGTGTATACAGGTCTGCGAAATTTTTTTGGGGAGAAGGACGGAGCCCATTCCTAATTTTTAAAAAAGTTAAAAAAGCAAGGATAAACGTAGATAAAGCTGTAGTATAATACATTGTTTGTGTTTTTGGCCTAATAACGTATTGTCTAATGTTTTAGCGGTAAAAACATGTTTTCTTAGTTAAAAGTGCATTATCAGACATTGGCAGAGCCTGGATTTCACAAAAAGATTTAAAGACCTTTTGGACCCTTGACTACGCCCACACAGTAAACCAAAGCAGATAAGCAGTATCTCCATGGTTTTTAGGTACCCTATGGAAAAAATTACCGGGACATTGCTATGGGCGGCTAGAAATTTTAGGAGGGGGAAAGGTATATACACAAATCAAATCAACCAAATATGATTGTTTGTTTTGCTTGATGTGTATAACTTATTGTTTATTAAAATTGTTATAACATTATAACATTGGGCAAAATAAATAGCGAGAAATATGCATATTTATGGAACTTGACCGCTGAGCAAAACTAAGCGGAAATTTTTTTTTGCTTTTTGGGGGTCAATTGTGGTGGCAAAACTATTTTATAGTTTGGCGCCGAGCGATTAGCGAGGCGCTAGAAAATTTAGAATTTTTAGCCTCTGAAAACCCTCAAATTTTACCATCTGGCGAGCATTTCGGGGGGGGGGAGCGGCCGCCCCCCCCCCCCCACTTAACCACTTTCCTTATTTTCCCCCCGTCCGACCATTGGGGGGGGTGGTGGGCCGCCGCACTCCAGCCCCCTTGGTTACGTCCATGTAATAAGGTTAAGGTGTTTAATTTTTAATATTAAAAGGGTTTTGTTAAAACTTTTAAACTATTTTTTTGTTTAATATTCGAATCAATACTGCAAGTATCGAGGTTAGCTAGGTTTGTTTTGCCTATAGTGAAATTTATTTGAATATTTTCGATTATTTAGTTTAATGTTTTAACAAAAAATACTTTAATACAAACAAAAATCTTGTATTTTAATAATCATGTTTAAAGTTTAATGGCATGGTAAACATCGTTAGCCATCATTTAAAAGCAAAACATTTGAAAATGTAGTTCTATGCTAGCAGCAACGTTTCAGGTCTTTTAACTTGTTGCCATGCGGTTGGGCGGAACGGAACAATTTACAGTTGTCAAAGCCCTTCGAGAAAAGCGGAGAATTAATCGGCCAAAACGGAATGGTTGGCGAAAGACTGGTTGCGAATTGCCGACCTACCGCACGCCTTTGTTTCTTCAACATGAGTGGCAACATCCGCCGGAGCATTGGCTACCAAGTTAGTAAATAATGTGTGTGACCATAGGTGAGAAAGGGAGGGGGGGCAGGGTGGGGTCCACCCCCCTAGCCTCAAAATTTCGGTAACCTCCCTGATACGAAAATCTAGGGGAGGGGGCTTCCCCCAAATTTCCGAATTTTTCAACCCTGACCCCCCTCTAGATTTTGAAATCTGACCCCCCCCCCCTCGCCGCTCGGTAAAATTTTAAGTAACCTTTTTTATACTAAATTTTCTTCCAAACGCGTGAATTTTCATCACATATTTACATGCTTCTACACGATCTTTTATACATGAATATAGCTTTTTATTCAATAAAATGTAGTATTATCCTATAAAAAGAACAATTATTAATGTTATTATGGTTTAAAACTGTTTTGCTTTGGACACCGGACCCCACCTGACCCCCCTCTTGATTTCAAAATTTCGTACCCCGGGTCGACCCCCCCTAAAAAGCTAGGGGGGGTTGGGACCCCCCTGGGACCCCCTCCTAGAATTCAAAATTCGATTTACCCCGAGTAACCACCCCCCTAGCTTCCCCGACCGTGCTCACCTATGGATGTGACTAATGTAAATTGTTATTATCAAACTAATCATTAGTGATGGGCTGGGCGGAACTACGAAACCCCCGGAACACCGGAACCAGAATTGAGATTTCACAAAAATCCGGAACAAGTACCGGAACCGGAATTCCAAATTTTGCCCGGAACATCCGGAACCGGAACTGCCTAAAACTGCGAAACCCCCGGAACACCGGAACCAGAACCGTAATTGAGATTTTTCAAAAATCCGGAACAGGAACCGGAATCGTAATTGCAAATTTTGTCCGGAACATCCGGAACCGGAACTGCCCATCACTACTGTTATTTGTCGGGTAAGCCAAAAGGGGTCAGCTTTCGGGATCGGGTGCTGAAAAAATTTTCCTGCGAGGTTTCATCAGGGACGTAGCCAGAGTTTCATTGTGGGGGGGGGGCGGATTTTAGTACAAAAAAAAATTTCGGGGGGGCTCCGCCCCCCCCCCCCCCCCCCCCCGTAAATTTCGGGGGGGCGGAGCCCCCCCCTTAATTTTTGAAAACGTTAAAAAAGCACGGATAAACGTAGATAAAGCTGTATAATACACTGTTTTTGGCCTAATAACCTATTATCTAATGTTTTTAGCGGTAAAAACATGTTTTCTTAGTTAAAAAATACATAAGCACACATTGACAGAGCCTGGATTTTACAAAAAAGGAATTTAGAGACGTTAGTTTCAGACCCCTTGGCTAAACCCACATTGTAAACCAAAGCACATGAGCAGCGTCTCGGCTCCATGTTTTCTGGGGTACCTACCTATATGAAAAAATCCGAGCCAATGCTATAGGCGGCAGGAAAATTTAGGAGGGAGGAGGTACATAAAAGAGGTTTTTCTTTCTGTGTAGTACTTATTATTTATAAAAATTATTGTACTAACTTTGAAATAACATTAGCATCAGGCAACATAAATAACGAGGTATATATGTATGTATACTATAGAAAGTGACCGCTGAGCAAAGCGAAAGCGGAACAAATTTTTGGTTTTAGGGGTCCATTGGGTACTCAAATTTTTAAAGTTTGGCACCGAGCGATGAGGGAGGCGCTAAAAAATTTTGAATTTTTAGCCTCTGAAAACCCCCAAATTTTACTATCTGGCGGGGGCGGCCGCCCCCCCCCACCGCCCAACCACTATCCTTATTTTTCCTCCTGTCCAACCGTTTCGGGGGGCGGCCGCCTCCCCCCTGGCTACGACCCTGGGTTTCATGAATCCCCCTGTTTTTTTTAATTTAGGGGAATCGGGTTTTGAAATTTATCAAAGTTTTTTCAAGGACTAATATTGAATTTTGTAAATTAAAATCGGTTATTTAAACATAAAAAGTGAATTAGAATTAGTAATATTACTAAAAACATCTTTTTAGAACATTGAAAAAGAATTGAACATTGTAAAAGGATTTAGCACCTCGACAGTAATTGCTTTCCTCTCAGGAATGGATAACTGACCTAGGCAACTGCCTAGTCGTGGTATATCTGAACAAAAACATCTGTTGGGTTGGGTTGTTGGCTTTAACTAGGGGGAGAAAAGGCCGTACCGCTATGAAGTTTTAAAGAGGAGGTGTCCTGTGTTTTTGTGGGCGTGATTCGTAATTTTTAGTGATGGGCAGTTTCATGTTCCGGGGGTTTTACAGTGTAATAGGCAGTTCCAGTTCCGGATATTCCGGGCAAAATTTGGAATTCCGGTTCCAGTTCCTGTTCCGGATTTTTTTAAAATCTCAATACCGGTTCCGGGGGTTCCGTAGTTCCGCGTCCGCCCTTCACTAAAAATTTGGATGCTGGGAAGGGGATGGACCATTTCCGATCCTGACCATAGGTGGGCAGGGGGTTGAAGCAGAAGAGGGGGGTTTGTACCCCCTAAAAGTCCCAATTATAGCCGATACTCCATTCCCCCTAAAATTTGGGGGTACTCCGGACCCCCAGCCCATAAAATTGGGGTAGGGGGGTCCCAGTGCTAAAAACGCTAAAAATGGGGTATTTAAATTATACCCCAAAAATTTTTTTGGGACACCCCCCTCGAATTTCGGTGGTCGGGTATCAGACATGTGCACTGCCCCCCCCCCCCCCGGGTTAAAACCGGGGGGGGGGGGCAATTCCAAAATGGGGGGGCACGAGGGGCAACTTTTTTGAAACGAAGGGGGCAATAAAACGGGGGGGCAAGCAGGGGGGAAAGAAAAAAAAGAGAAAAAAAGAAGGGAAAAGGAAAAAAAGGGACAAAAAAAGCGGAAATAAGGTAAAAATAGGTCTAAAATGGCTTAAAATACATTGAAATAGGCTAAAAACTGCAAAAAATTCGCGATGATGGCGTCATCATAGGTCAAAAATGGCATCATATTTTTAGGGTACTTTTTCATTTTTTGGCGGGGGGGGCAAATCCTCCAATAAAACGGGGGGGCATTTTCAGACCGTGCACAGGTCTGCATCAGGTGCGGTGGGGTGTGCCCATAAAAACATAATAGTCATTTACTACGGCAAAATGAGACACAGTTCGTATAAAATATGTGTGTCTGTGACTCATTTTGGATTTCATACAGCAAACAGCACACTATTAACTACAGAATGAGTCACAGTCACGTGTATTTTATAATGACAGCGGCTCATTTTGCCGTAGTATCGACGACTCCTTGTGAAGGTCCTTCCTAAATTTTTGTGCCCTGACTGATCTACGTCCAAAACTTCCTCAACCACACCACATAGGCAAACTGATGCATGGTGAGGTAAACCACATTATTAATCATTTGTCTTAAATACTACTAAATTCAACTGAACACTTCTAAAATTGAAATTAGTAAACCCAGGGTGGAATCTCGAGCCTCGTTTTTACTTTAAAATCTAGTATTTCTACTACCCATAGAGATGGGTGGAGGCAGTGGCGTGCCCAGCATATTGGGGAGGGGGTGTCTGGCAAGACCCAAATGTTAAGGGGGGGTGTACCCAATATTTCCTCGCTGCCTTAAAATGCGCTTAAAACGCGTAAAAAACGTAAAACAAGCTTATAAATGCTTTAAAACTGTGTAAAATTGAAATAAGACCTTATTGCAACTTACAAATTTTATTTTTTAATTCTTTTAATAATAATGTGTTTATATATTCTTATAATTAGATTAGAAATCAGTTTTTTAATAATTATGTACCTAATAATAGAATAGTAATTATTTTATTGTCTTGATTATAAAGTCAAGTATCACAAACTTTTTAATCCATAATCTTATATTTAATTAAAGATTATATACATACATGGGCGTAGCCAGGGGGGTCTCAGTGGCGTACCCAGGATTTCATTTTGGGGGAGGGGCGGTCTGTAGGGGTAAATACCAACCCTGAAGGGGGGTCCGGGGGCAGACTGCCCCCCGGGGGAAAAATTTTAAATTTAAGGCGCTAAAATACAAAAGAAATTTGAATTTCAGATGATTACTTATTACAAATTTTAAGGTTTTTTTATACCTATACATTTTAAAGACATTTTTTTCTTCATTTTTCCAAAATTGGGGGGGGGTTAACTTTTTCTCCCCCCACTTCTGAGTGGGGGGGGGGGGGGTTAAACCCCCTTCTCAGAATTTGGGGGGGTTAACCCCCCTTCCGTGCCCATGTATGGTTATAACCCCCTCCCAATCCCCCTTGCCCACTATATGCCCAGGATTTCATTTCGGTGGGGAGCATAGGTGGGGGAGGTGTTGGGGGGTTATACCACCCAAAATTTCGGATTTTGCTGAAATCCCCCCCCCTAAATTTGGAGTATCCGAGGACACCCCCTCGAATTCGCCTCCCGAAGAAAAATTTTTAAGTGTTATAAAAGGACTAAAAAAAATTTTCTGCGCTTCGCGCAGAGAGTTAATAGTTAATTAACAATTTATTTTAGTTTTTCGATTACCAATCGATTATCCCGTTCAGGAATTAAGGTATACAGTTTAATAAAACTACTATAAACACTATTATCCTTTAATTAACGTTTTAAACACATGTTTTAAATGTGTAGGTATAAGAAACCTTAAATTTTGTAATAAGTATCATCTGGAATTAAAATTTCAAGTGTATTTTAGCGCCTTAAATTAAAAATTTTCTCCCTTGGGGGGCATTCTGCCCCTGGACCCCCCTGACAAGGGGCTCCGCCCCTTGACCCCGCTAGGGGGCTCTCGCCGCCCAGACCCCCCATATCTGGGGGGCTGCCGCCCCCAGACCCCCCTTCAGGGTTAGTAGCGCCCCCCAGACCGCCCTCCCCCGAAATGAAATCCTGGGCACGCCACTGCAAAGGGGGGGGGGGTTGTCTAACCCCAAATTTTTCCCTTTGCCGACCTAAAAGAGGGGTCTAGAGACCCCCTGGCTACGCCCATGTATGTATATAATCTTTAATTAAATATAAGATTATGGATTAAAAATTTTTTGATACTTGACTTTATAATCAAGAAATAATATTACTATACTTTTATTATGTAATTATTAAAAAAACTATGATTTCTAATCTAATTATAAGAATATATAAACACATTATTAATAAAAGAATTAAAAAATAAAATTTGTAAGTTGCAATAAGGTCTTATTTCAATTTTACACAGTTTTTATAAGCATTTATAAGCTTGTTTTACGTTTTTTTACGCGTTTTAAGCCCATTTAAAGGCAGCGCGGAACTATTGGGTACACCCCCCTCAAAATTTGGGTCTTTCCGGACACCCCCCTAAAATTTGACCACCCCCCTTATACCCCCCAAATCCGAGAGGCTGCCCACCTATGGTGGGGGGGGGGGGGTGGTAAATACTAACCCTGAAGGGAGGTCTGGGGAACAAGAGCCCCCCAGCGAGGTCAAGTGGCAGAGCCCTTTTTCAAGGGGGTCCAGGTGGCAGAATGCCCGCCCACCTGGGGAGAAAATTTTTAATAGGCGCTAAAATACACTAGAAATTTTAATTCCAGATGATACTTATTACAAAATTTAAGGTTTTGTTATACCTATACATTTAAAACATGTGTTTAAAACGTTAATAAAAGGATAATAGTGTTTATAGTAGTTTTATTAAACATGTATGTCTTAACTACTGAACCGGATAATCGATTTGAAATCGGTAAAACTAAGATAAATTGTCAATTTTACTACCCGCGTAGCAGGGAAATTTTAGATTTTGACTATTAATATGCTTTTGGAAGGCATCAGGAAAGTTTCTGTATAAATATTAAAGAAAGATTTTTTTCTCTCCCAAAATTTAAAAATCGTAAAGGTCCCTCCTTACAAAAAAAATTCGGCTTCGCCGGATTTCAGGGGGGAGCGCCGTCCCCCCCCCCGGCCCCCCGCCCCCCCCCATTTCGCCCTCCGCCCGGGACACGCCACTGGGCGAAGGGGGTGGGGGTTGGGGAGTATAGCCCTCTAAGAACTCCCAGTCACTGCGAACACCTCTTAAATTTGGGGGGTCCCAGTGCTAAAATGGGGTTTTTGAAGTACAACCCAAAAATTTTGGACGCACCGAAATTTCAAAGTGTATTTTCGGGTATACCCCTAAAATTTTCTGGCCTGCCCACTTATGCCTTCCCTCCTCACCTCCACCACGACAGGAGCTATAGCCACACACACTCCTCCACCTATAAATATGTCGTCTAAAACAAAATCGCACACCCATAAACGCGACGATATTATCGCAATCTGACTATCTATTATTTTACCAGATTGATTTTTTCTTGAAGGCAAGAACATAACATAAAAATAGACACGTTGCAATGAATTTGTATGCGCTAAGAAAGAACTAAATACCAGTAATTATTAAATTAGAATACATTAAACCAAAAAGCCAGCTCACAATGTACCTCATGGAATCGTGTTTTCACTTTAAATATCCATTTTGTTTTCGTATTTATTTGAATAAAAGTTAACGTTCCAAACTTTTTAACAACCCTTTGCCAAAAAGTAATTTTAAAATGTATAATGTATTATTTTGCGACCAAAGTGTAGCTGTATGGTGTCGATAAATATTTGTGAACGCGCACTGCTTTTCTGTAGCTTACCTTTGTCCCGAGCGGTTAAGGTAAAATATTAATATTTTTTGTCTGATTTTAAAAAGATTCTATTATTTTCAATACTAAACTGTCCCTTAGTATATGTAACTGAACGAAAGGAATACCACAACATA
>JASAMX010025128.1:0-28951 GCA_030248175.1 Microlaimidae sp. YZB2_3
TGTTAAATGTACGTCTAACGGTGCATTGTATTTATGCAGTGGTCGTTCGATGGTGAAAAAATTTCGTTACACCTATTTCGCCTTTTTATCAATCCGACGAAAATAAATACGTGGAAGAAAAGTTTCGATAACACAACAACGCCTAATAGATCAGCGAACGGTCAGGAACAATTTGCGCTTTTTATTAGTGATGAATGAAATTGTAAACGCACTTTTCAATTTTTTGTAAGAATATTTGATGTTGGAGTCAATACACTTAATATAATTGATAATGTGAACAAAAATAAAAGAGAAACTTTTCAGGCTTACGAGTTCTTATTTCTTTTTCTTTTTTATTTTCTTCCTGAGTGGAAATGGTTTCGTCCACTCTTAATTTAAGTCTGAACAGACTCGCTTTAAACAATGCAGCGCGCGGAATCAGTTAGGTAGGGTTAAGTTTTTTTAATTTTGTATATTTAAACTAGTGTTTCTATTCTCCAATATCATGCTCCGAAGCTCCGGGCTAGTTAAAACGAATGTAGCTCAGGAGCTTGCCCCCTCACTTAAATGAACGAATCGAAGTTTATTCAGCCTTCAAATACATTTTAAATTTACTGTTTTTGTATTTTTATGACTATTTTGTGTTAAATATTTAAAAAATTTATTTACATTTTTTGAAGAAATTTTGTGATCTTATATACTCATTGAGATATTAAAAAAATCAGCTGCTCCGAAGCTCGGAGCTTCGGGAAACATTAATTCAAGCTATTATTTGATTATTATTATTTTTATGAAAATATTGATTGATTTATAATTTATAATGATTCTAAGTTTCAACTGTTTACTAACTCTAAAGAACCAGTTTTATTATAAGTAGTAATTATTATATTACCTGTGCAGCTGATATTTATTAGTCTTTTTTTTAAAGAATTAAATTTTGTTTGAATTAAAGTAAATTGTTTTTAAAAATGTATTGAAGTAATTCCGTATATTCTTATTTATGTACTATATTATATTATGTTAAAATACATTTTTATTTGGACTCATAGAACTTTTTTAATATTTCTGGTTATTTATTTTAATGCAGTATAAAAAGTTTCATGGGCCTATATATATTTGAAAATAATAATACTCAAACGAAAATAAAAAATGGCCAAAAGTAGAGATAAAAATATGTAAAAGTAAAAATTCTGTTGTGACTTGTGTTATTAAATAATGTGCAAATTTTTATAAGTTTTATGACTGTCTATCTGTGATGCTTTTAATAATTGTGATCATTTCTCTTTATGCTCATTAATATAGTTAATTATTAAACCAAAATTGCTATTTGCTGGTAGACTATATTTTTTTCTACTACTTCGGTACTATATGTGAATAATTGTTAAATAGTTTATTTCTATTTTATTGTTAGTGAATTAATTCTAATCAAAACTTGCTTGAAATATGGTAGAGTTTATCGAACGTGCAAGTTTTTATTTGAAGCAGTCTTTGTGTTATTTAAATGTAACAAAACGAATTAACATGATGCTTTAATGTCAGCGTGCTATAAGTATCTATCTTTTTACAATTCAATATATTTTCTAATTACGTTATTTGTAATAATATGTCACTTCCACTGAGAAATTCTATATATAAATATATGCGAACATCTTTCTTTGAAATATAAAAGTTCAAAAACATATGGACAGACTGATAAAAAAATAATTATAAAAAAGAACCAAACAATTGAAAAATTATTGCTACAAAAAATTATGCAAAATTTTTCTGTTTTGTTGAAAATATTATTATGAATTTTGTTTCAAAAACCTGATCTGGTGCTGAGTAGCAGTAGCCACACATCGATAAAATAATTTTAAAAGTTATTTTATTTCGTTATTATTATTATAGATTTAAATTTCAGGTAGGCTTATTTCCGGCAACGTGCAAATAATTATCCGCGTTGACACATAATAATACTTATACACCAAAGGAAGTAATAGCTTTGTGAGTTCTAAATAAACTTTTACATGACATATTATAACAGCATGATTTATGATAAATATTCTTAAAACATATCATTTGAAAATCCAGCTGTACTAATGTTATATGTTATGTATAACATACTAATAATGTTATATATCCAGCTGTACTAATGTCAAATACATATTATATTAACATTACATACTTTTTTCTCTGCGGGTTTTTTTTTTCATGATCAGTTATTTATTATAAATGGGTAAGATTTAGTTTGTGGTGTACGTGTTAACGTATATTTAGAAAGTCATCAGGTGTGTTTCAGGTGGCATGTATTCTCGACCGGCAAAAATTTTTTTTTATAAAAGGGTTGGACTAGCCTGTTCAAGATAAACACTTAATATAAACAAAATATCAAAGTTTTTTGCATTTAAACTTTTGCTACAAATAAAAGAGTTAATACGGTCAAAATTTTAAACAAGAAGTTTCTATTTTTAAACCTATATTGTCATGATGGCACAATGTAAATCAATCAATACAAATCCTACATTATGCTTATCGATCAATGCGATTGATGGGAGGAAAGTAATAGGTAAAATGCGTTATAAACATGTAATTAAAACGTATCGTTTAAAAACAAGGATCTCCCTAAAACATTTAATGAAGGCACTTCAACAAGTGAGTTCCCTATATTTAGTATAAAGTAAAACATCAATTATTACTTTCACTGAACTATTTTTTTTAAAAAATAAATGGCAGACAAAGCAGGTTTAAACCTAATTTCCGCGGTTTATAGTTCAAATAATCGCTTAAACAAATAAAAATCATAACAAGACAAATCAATTTGGCTGAAGACGTAGGTGGGCATGGCAGCCTCCTGGATTTTTTTGGGGAAGAGTTTCCCAAATTTTTTAGGGTGCCTATAGCACAAATTACTGTCCAAATTTTAGTCCCATAGGTGGGCAGCCTCTCGGATTTTGGGTGGGTGGGGTAAATTTGGGGTGGGGGTGTCCCAAAAAAAATTTTACCCATATCGAGAAACGCAAAATACCCATATCGTTTTTTTTCTGGAGTGCATTTTACCCATATCGTTTTTTGATTTTGAAGGAAAAATAGGTAAAAAACGCTAATTTTAGGTCAAAAAGCCCTTTTTATTGCATTTTTGAGCTTTTTATTGCTTAAAACATTTATTTTGACCTCAAAAATTAAGTTTGGAGGCAGTTAGAAATCATTTTAAAGACATTTTTTTTCTTCATTTTTCCAAAATTGGGGGGGGGTTAACTTTTTCTCTCCCCCCCACTTCTGAGTGGGGGGGGGTTAAACCCCCCTTCTCAGAATTTGGGGGGGTTAACTCCCCCCCAACCCCCCCCGTGCCCATGTATGCCCCAAATTTTAGTGGGGAGGGAGGGGGTATCGATAGTAATTGGGATTTTAAACCCCTTAACCCCCCTCCCCCTGCCCACTTATTCGACGGCAGAAAAAAAAGATTTACCCAACGCCATTCTCCTACTACATTCCACAAATTGTAGTACAAACAATTAGGACACGCATCAGTAAGCATTGATTCAGAAGTAAGGATTAAGGATGGTTTCGCAGACCTGTGCACGGTCTGGAAATGCCCCCTCCCCCGTTTTATTGGAGGATTTGCCCCCCCTCGTTTTATTGTCCCCCCGCCAAAAAATGAAAAAGTACCCTGAAATTATGACGCCATTTTTGACCTATGATGACGCCATCATCGCAATTTTTTGCAGTTTTTAGCCTATTTCAATGTATTTTAAGCCATTTCAGACCTATTTTTACCTTATTTTCGCTTTTTTTGTCCCTTTTTTTCTCTTTTCCCTTCTTTTTTTCTCCTTTTTTTCTCTTTTTTTTCTTTCCCCCCTGCTTGCCCCCCCCTGTTTCAAAAAAGTTGCCCCCCGTGCCCCTCCCCCGTTTTGGAATGGCCCCCTCTCCGTTTAAACCCCGGGGGGCAGTGCACAGGTCTGGGTTTCGTATATCTATATTTGTGCCATTCGTGTTTATTCTCATTGAAACGCATAGCGTAGCAAGCAGTAATCCAGAAATGATACACTTTTGTTTTGTTATTTTTATCATTGTCACTGGCATTTATTTTGATTTTAAATCATAGCATAGCAGTAATCCAGAAAAATAAATTGTGTCGTTTTTTGTTTGTTTTGTTGATATTTAGTGTGGTTTTATTGATTTTTTTCTAGGAAGGCGGACAGCGTGGCGTACCCGACTTCCGTCCCTCTGACGGTTCCGAATCTGATCAGTTTCGTGTTGGCTCACGGGAGCTCTGGAACTCGGTGGCGCGCGGCGCTCTCCGCTTGCGACGCCGGCTGCGCGCGCCGCAACCGACGCAGCGCGCAGCGACTCTTGCAGCGCCGCCGCCGCGGCCGCTACGGGACCAACCGGTACCGGGACAACCCGGTACCAGCCGAGGAGCGGGAGAGGACTTTTGGGTCTCAGGATTTATTAGGACCTGAGAAGGAAAGGCGGGCCCGGGGCCAGAGGGTGGAGGTCAGACGGGTGGCTCTGGAGCGCCGAGCTCTCATTGGCTACCTAAGACTGTCCCGCTCCATGATTGGCGGAGCGGAAGCGGTGGCCGGGGCTAGTCGGGGGCGGGGTCACGTGGAAACGGCCCTCCTCCTCGAGTGGCTGCTGAAGAACCCGGGGGTGTTAGGCGGTGCTTTCGGGGCAAAGTCGACCCCGAATTCGCCGCCACCCGGTGCTCCGGAGCTCTGAGCTGAAGATGAGTTTTCCGCCGGATGTTAGCTTGTTGGTCCGCGGGGGAAGCTGCCTCTCACTTGGTGGAAATTATAATGTCCAGAACTGGGAAAAAGAAGTGAAAAGGAAATCCTAAATCGTCAAAACTTGACAGAGTTAAACGATCGGGGAATAAGAGAGCACATTCTTATGCTATGAATGAAAATGTTTTCTTTCCTGGAAAATACAACGTAAATTCTAGTTTTTCTTAAAGATTTTTGTCACTTTAATATTTTCAATATTAGATGCACTAGTGATGTTTGGGGCGAAGCACATTTTTCTTCTTGAAATCTCGCCATTTTTCTACTAATTTATTGCAAAAGTAAAGGGTATTAAATCGTTTCAAAGTTTTTTTGCAATTTAAAAACATGTTGGAAAATTTAAAATTAGAAATAAAAAGGTGATTTAAACAACGTAGCACGCAGAGTTTTGCCACGAAATGCAAATAAATGTTTTTAAATAAGGGCGAAATTGACGGTTTTTTGTGGAAATGCTTCGTGGGTATGAACTTTACTACTGTATGTTTTATATTTCGTGTGCGCGCATTTTAAGTCTATGGACCTGACCTACCTATTGTAGCATTATTATAAATTTGGGTCGGAGGTCCCGCAGATGAAAAGTTAAATTAAAAATTAAAAGTTTTCGCAAATTAAAGTGCTACAATTATTAATAAATCTATTAAAACATTTTGTTGGTTTATGCAATAAAGTTAGAAGTATTACAAGATATTTTTTTGCAGCATCGCCCAACAGTTTTTTATATCAAAAACCTAGGGTACCTGCTAAAACCAAAAATTAGAAATACATGATATTTTTTAAAATATTGTTGTTAATTCTTTAGTTTCGGAAAAAATTGCGTAAATATTAAGTATTTTATAAGAAAATAAAAAAAGTGACTATATACAAACAACCGAAAGATTTTCACAAAAAAGTTAAAACCTAGGGTACTTGCTAAAGCCAAAAATTAAAAATACATGATATTTTTTAAATATTGTTGTTAAATCTTTAGTTTCAAAGAAATGCGTAAATATTAAGTATTTTATAAGAAAATAAAAAAAAGTGACTATATACAAACAACCGAAAGATTTTCACACAAAAGTTAAATCAATGAACTAAATATGAGGCTCCTGCCCTTCTTTGGAGGAACTTGGAGAATTAAGTAAGAGTCATACTTCGTTCAAAGTGTCCAAAGAACTAATATCAAAACTTTGATTTTTATGCATTTAACCAAAATCGAAGTTTTTTTGTTTTGTCCCTTGGACAAAGTACAAATTGAGCTTTAGTTTTTTTCAATATTTTGTGCTGAGTTCAAATCATTTTTAGACGAATTATAGATAACGAATTACACTAAATCAAAAATTGTACTGGTAGTTTAAACCTAGGTTATTAATAATCAGGAAATATTTTTAAAAAAATTTGTACGTAAATTTTAACTTATTTAAAAAATTACTATACAGTTTTCTGTTTTGGGAATAAAAAATATAGGATTGATTTGTAAATAAAAGTACAATGGTTGTATGCAATATGATTTTTATACAAAAAAGATATGGAACCGAAATTTTTGTACTTGGTATTTTGTAAAAAAAATATGTTTATTGCTGTAAATAATAAAAATATTATTTAATTTATTATGTAAAATTTAAGATTTTCTATTGACGGGGATAATAAATGATTGTAAATAGATTGGTATGTGCGTTTTTATTGATTTTAAAACTGTGTGCTAATCAAATATGCTAAAAAACCATGTGGAATACCGTGAAACGCCAAATAAAATGGTTTCTTGTTGATTTTTTAAAAGAGGAATTAAACCATTTAAATTATTTTTCTCTTAGTTTTTTTAGAAATAAGCGACAATTGTGGTCATCTATAGTCCGATCCAATTGAGCTATAGGCACCTTGCACTGGAACTCGGTTTATACATGAAGTATGCAATATACATAAGCGTCACCATAATGGATAATTACCGTATCTCCTACTTATCTTTCGTAGTATGCAGATCAACCGATCAGAATTTACGCGTGCTTTCGATCGGTTGATCTGCATACTACAAAAGATAAGTGGGAGATACGGTAATTATCCATTATGGTGACACTTATGTATATTGCATACTTCATGTATAAACAGAGTTCCAGTGCAAGGTGCCTATACCGTATGTATTAGAAGTATAAAACATACGACTTACTGCGATACCGGATGCGGAAATCACTTTTAATATGCAAATTATTTGATAGATTTAACTCCAAGTAAATCGAGCAGATAATTTGCATATAAAGCTGGATTTGCAGGCATTAAGATAGTTTCCGCATGGTTTACCTTGTAAGTTGTGTGGTTTATAGTGTTGTAAAAAGTTACTTTTACTTAAGGTCTCTACGGACAGTTTTCAATTCACATCGTTCGATAAAAAAACCAGTAGAAATACAGAACAAAAAAATTTTTTTCGCTTACATAAAATGTATCTTATTATTTATTGTAATTATAGAGAATTATAATATTTTGAAATATACCAACGAACGACGAAAATTCGAATGAGCAGCAAAAAGTAGGAAACAAATGCGGTTTAAATATTTACAAATAATTGTTTTGTTTTGATTCATTAAAAAAAATTATAATCTAAAATAAATATTAATAATAAATAAAAAATATAGCAATGAAAATATTTTCAAAGTGGGAATCCATCCCTCGACCTTGAAAATTTTAGCCCTAGGCGTTACCGACTGCTCCACACGTCCATCTACTCAGCCTTTCTAAATAAGGTTTATAAACCCACGGCCATTATTAAATCTAAAATACGCACGCACAACAAATCAGCAGCAATGAGAGCTATTATTGCAGTTTAAAAATCATATATTTCAATAAAAACATACAATTTGGAGTTCAAATTTCACCAAATTAATCTAAATCCACGTTTTTTTTTTTTAAATCGTCGCAATTTTGAAGAAATTAACCCCCATTTTTCACGGAAAATCGGATATTAAACCATAAATACCACAATACTTCCATTGGTTTTTACGTACGTGAAAAAAGGTAACAGATCCTCTTTATTGGAAGTATTTTTTAATAAATACTGAGTAGTGAATTTTTTAAGGGTTTAAAAGTAATTTCGTTGCAATTTGATTTTTAATATCAATTATTTCAACTACTACCAATAATATAATGAATGTACAGTTTATAATCGTGGTATTTCTGCTAACACCCATACTAATTTTTTATGGAAATATTTCTGTATTTCGCGAGATCTCGTGTACCAAAAATCGCGATTTTCCATACTTAGAGAACTGTCCGGAGAGACCTTAAAGTAATAAAAGTAACGGATTTTGGATAACTTTTACTTGTACTCGACTTTTGAAATTTCAATTTTTTTTTACTTTTACTCGATTTTTTAAATTTCAAATACTTTTACTCTTACTCGGATTTTCCACTGCAAATACTTAAATTAATTTAAGTAAACTTAAGTAATTTCAATGGATAGATTCCCTATATGGGCTTGTTGTAAAGTAAATGACAGAAGACAATTTTTTAAGCCGCTAACACGCTAAAACCATATATTTTGACCAAAAAACTTATTACAATGATAATTTATGCATAAAATTAGCAAAAAACTTTAGAACGGAGCTCTGGAGGTCCAAAAACCGGTGTTTTGCTCCGGCTCAAAATTACTTTTTATTATACTTTTATTCTTATTTTTACTTAAATAATAGGTTTTACTTTTATTTTTACTTTATTTAAATAAAATTTTGACCATTACTTTTACTTTACTTAAATTTAAAAATCACAAATTACTTTTACTCTTACTTTACTTAAATTAAAATTTTTCAAATTACTTTTACTTTTACTTAAAATAATTCAAAATCAATACTTTTTACAAGACTAGTGGTTTATGCTTTACCGTGCAATTCGTTGCTTGTTGTTTCAACTGTTTATTATAATATTATTGCATACATTTTTAATTTAACAGTTGCTTTTCTGTCATCTAAAAAAGATCTTCGTCACTTACTAAAGCAAAATAAATCGCGGTCGTTATAAAATACACGTGATTGTGACTCGTTGTATAATTCAATTGGTGCTGTTTAAAATCTAAAATAAGTCAAATAGTCCTTTTTTTGTACGCATTGTGGGTCATTCTGCCGTAGTTACGACGAAGTCTTATAGTTATTGGTGGGCAGCCTACCGAATTTTTTTTTTTTGGGGTATATCCGACCCCCGAAATTTCGGGGGGGGGGGGCGGTTTCCCAAAAAATTTTTGGGAGTATACATCAAATACCCCATTTTTAGCGTTTTTAGTACTGGTATACCCCCTCACCCCCCCTCCCTGCACCCCATTTTTAACAGAAAAAACGAATTTTACGGGTGGAAGTGTTAACACAAACAACCACCCCCCATTTTTTGGGGGGTACTTTTTCATGTATCTTTTGCGTTTTTATTACTGGTATAACCCCCTCAACCCCCCCTCCCTGCTAACCTAAGCTTATAGCAGAAATTTTTCGCTAGTGTAACACGAAAAAACCGAGTATTATTTAACTCGGGAATTGGATTGTGATGTGTGTGATATTCAACGATGCAATTACAATTGTCTTGATTCGCTTGTTTTATTTGGATTTATTGTACAAAAACTGAGTTATAATGCAGTATAATGCTCATTTTGTTATACTTGCCGATTATTTATTATATTTTGCACTGATGTTACCGGAGTTCCACTATAGTTTATGTTTATTTTACTAAAATAATTAATCACCTGGATCTTCTTTCCCCATAGTTTACCAACATTATACAAACTAGAAATCTATCGAGGTCATTATTGTATCGGTTCGGTGCGGGGTGCCTTTAATATCAAAAACTGTTAAAAGTTTTTTTTATAAATTTCGATAATTAGATACTATCGACAGGTATCGTAAATCGCACATTTAATTTTATAATATGTACTAGAAGCTAGAAGGGTTTAGTTAAAACTTTGAACTATTTAGGTAGGCAGGTTAAAACTAAATTCTAAAACTTGGTTTAATTCATTTTTTTACTAAATGAAAAGGTATTTTTGTGAAAAAAAATAGACTGTAAAAGTGCATAATTTTTGTGCATGGCGTCGGTGTTTAATAATGATTGGTCTAAGCAATATTCAAATTTTGAAACAAATTGACTGTTTTTGTCACTTTTACTTGACTTGTGTTTTCATCATAACTTGATTAATCAGGTTGGATCCACAAAAAATAAATTTTAAAAGTCGCTCATAACATTTTTACATCTGTTTAATCATCGACTATATATCGACTTTTTAAATTGTTCTATTCATTTATTGTTTAACTAAAACTTGGTTTTACCTGAGTTTTTTTAAATACATATATACTAATGAATTCGGATTTTTACTCTAGACATTACAAAAAATTCTTTTGTTTTTATTTTTTTTCTTCCGCGAGTGCGATTCTCACCTCAAGCAGTATAGATAGAGTGCGAGGTCGAGTCTTCTGAAGCTATTTATTTAGGCGGTCTAGAAGAAATGAATTCATGTCGCACTTTCGAATTGTGTGCGCTTTCTTAAAATTTTGTTAACTTTAGTGTATTACATTTTCTTGTGTTATATATTCTGAACCTTTCCCTTTCACGCTTTTTCCACGGATTGTTAGACGTTATTTTTTCTTATAAGTTTGTTAACTAAATTAATACGGTAGATAAGCATATGACTTATTAAAGTTTATATGAGTATGAACATAGTGTCACCTTAATGAAATCGCTCACCACTTTTTTGTAATGTCAACCAATAGGCGCGCGAAGTTATGATTTATTATCTTTTTGTAGTATGAGATTTACCTATATAAAGCGTGATTCATATAGGTTGATCTGCATATTAAAAATAAGTAGGAATAGATGAATTATTTTTTATGGTGACATTTATGTATATTGTTACTTTATGTATAACTGTGTTTAAGGTGCATATAGGTAGTGATTTAATTTTGCACTTTTCCCAATTGGGCATTTTTGATTTTGGACTATATCTTTGTAATCCTGACGGATACGACGTTTTATAGCTCAAATGAGAGCTAATTATATTTGTATTACTGTTAGTTTTTATTTGTTATGTTATGATTTTTTCATGTGAAATTGTGTGATTTACAAAAAAATAAATTGTTACTGTTTTTAGAACATGGGCATTTCATATTACGCATCAATTGGTTTAAAATTACTGTCCTGTAAAATTAGTCTATTTTCCAAATTTTAGTCTGGTTTACTTTTATGGTGAGCAATCGTTATAAAATAGTGTATTTCGGCACACATATTGCTATAGGTAAACAGGTTGAATTAAGTGGTCGGGTGTTAATTTGTAGTTGTAATAGTTAAAACGTTAATGTGAGGGCCATAGCACTACACTTAAACTCGATTACGGGGGTCTTTTTAAAAGTGCCGAAATTAACTGCACTTTTTTCCCAAATTTTGCTCATTTTGATACCATTTAGCATTTTACTGTAACTTTTTGCCAGTTACACGTTGAGCAACAAGTAAAAGCTTAATTAAAGAAAACTGTCTAGAGATAATGATAGGCTTTTAAATTTTTAAAAATGATGATTTTTTGATGAACAATTTGTTTGTAAAGTGCCGAAATTAAATGCATACATTTAATTTCGGCAATTTTCCATTTTTTTAAAAACTGATTTAATTAAGTAAAAAAAAACAATTTTCGTACTGTGAGATTTTTACGACGCAACGCAGTATCGTAAAAGTTTTAAAATGAGCTATCAAACATGAGAATCGGTCCATACAGTGAAAAGTTACATTGGAAAAACGCAAAAGTGCCGAAATTAAATGCACTACCCTAACAACATAAAAATTTTCATTCTACAATAATAACCTTAAAACATTTAATATACAGTAGTGAGCCAAAATTATTTTTTATTTTTACTCAATTACTTGTTTTTATGTTATTGTCATTCATTGTATTGGTTCGGATTATTTATACGGTTGCAATAAAATTTGTTTCACAAGATTGTTTAATGACAATTAATGACAATTAATGACAAGTTTATAAGTAAGGACAGAAAACACGTTTAAACTATAACCCAACATTTTTGAACAATGAATAAATGATGCTGGACAATAATCATTATTGAAACTCAAATAAGCCAGTGTTCAAACAAGAAATTAATAATTGAAGTTAATATGTTTAGAAAGAGGTTATCATAAAAATTAATTGCTTTGTGAATTGTAAAAAAATTTCCATTGCTATTTTATCAAAATGAATAAAACTACTAACAAAATATGAACTTTAAAACGTTATATAAAACGTTATATCTCAAAAACGGCGCAACGATTCTTATATCAGTGTGTAGCATACATATACTTAGCTATCAGTTGAAACTAAAAAAATGCTCATCAATGACGCCATCACTACGGTGGATTCGTGAGAAAAACTTGGGCCTCAAAAAAAAATGCAAAATTTTTTTATTAGTAAGAAAAAAGAAAAGCCGCTTGGTATGGTGTTAGAACATACTTTTCCAATTCTTTTCTTTGGGCACGATTGGAACAGAGGTTTTTATGACTGTTTGAATGCGACCAGTTTTGCGTTTTTTCCTTCAAAAATTGTTTATGTGCCCGCTTTCTGCTTAGCCCCGTAGGGACGGCTCTTTAACCTTCCTCCCGAAGACTGGAGGCAAGTGACCCTGCCTTCTATGTTAAAGTATAACAGGTTAGGAGGCAGCTAAAACTGCCTCGCAGGCAGCAAAATTTCCGATGGAGGCAGGTAAAAACCGTTTTTCAGAATTCAGGCACCCCGTCCTTTTGGGTTGGGGCGCTTAATGCTCTTGGGGTGTTGGCAGCACCAATATAAATCAAGTAATACACCAATTATGCGCCATTTTTAGGAACCAAAATATTTTAGAAAATGACTTCCCGGGGGACTAGGGGGGGGGGGGTCAAAAAAGTGCACGCCCTGGGGCCTATTTCATAAAAATTGCTTGTAAATTAATTTACAGCTGTAAATTAATAAACGCATATTTTTCTTTTGTATTTTTAATTACAAAGTATATTAATAAAATATTGTTTGGAATTTAGAAAATTACATGTCTGTAATTTCGTATTTCAAGTTATGTAATATTTTTTAATTAATTAAATAAGAGAATTAAATCGTTTATTAATTTACAATTACAAAATCTTTATGCCCCTGCCTCTTTCTCATCTTCTGGTTTTGACTTTTGAATTCATGCTAGTAGATATATCTCCTCGTCACCAAAACGGTTTTTTACTGGCATTTTTAAGTATGGTTGCGTAGTCCAGTAGTTCTGTTTTCCTCAGTACTTGAGTGTTAGCCGGTTCACACTGAGTTGATTCCGCTGTTTTCAACGTTACATATACACTGACGTTACTAGTTGGGCTGGGCTTATTTGGTTCGGTGAACACATTTTCTTTATACCAGTATTTTCTTACTAAAATAGGTAAAAAAGCTTTGTTAGAAAAATATGTCTCTGTTAGCATCATTCGAAAGTAAAAATCATATTATGTTTTAAAGTAGCCCCAGGGGCCTATTTATAAAGATTTTTGTAATTGTAAATTGAATAACGCATTTAATTTCTTCTTATTTTATTAATTAAAAAAATATGTACGTTAACTAAAATTTACGAAATTTAAGACATGTAATTTTTAAATTAAAAAAATTTTATTAATATACTTTTGTGGTAAAAATAAAAAGAAAAATATGCGTTTATTAATTTCAGCTAAATTAATTTAAACATTTTTATGATGTTACTCACTTTCGTCGGAAGTCGTTTTATTAAAATATTTGTTCGTGCGCATAATTGTGTATTACTTGTTTCTGTGTCTAACCAGAGACGTTGAGCCCATTCGAAGCGGGGTGCTGAATTTTAAAAATTCCTATGGAAATTTTCTCCTCGGAGGCGGTTTCTCCTCTATCTATACTTTCGTAGAAGGCAGGCCACTTTCCTAGATTAGAAAGGAAGGTTAAGACGTATTCGGGGCTAAGGAAACGGGCACAGCTAGAACTTTAAGGAAAAAGATGAAATCATTGAACAGCTCTTTCGATCGTAGGAGAAAAATTTAAAATTTTTTTCATACAACGGCTTTTCTTTTTCTTTACTAATAAAAAAATTTTGCATTTTTTTTTTTAGCCATTTTTTAAATAACCGTATTCTAATTATGAGCATTTTTTTTTTAACTATAGCTAAGTATGTATTCACTGATAATCTTCGCCTTTTAATATAACGTTTTATTACGTTTTAAGTTATATTTTGTTAGTAGTTTTATTCATTTTGATAAAATAGCAATGGAATTTTTTTACAATTCACAAAGCATATTTTTATGTCTTTTATAACATATTAACTTCAATTATTAATTT
Source organism: Microlaimidae sp. YZB2_3 (assembly GCA_030248175.1). Classification (NCBI taxonomy): domain Eukaryota; kingdom Metazoa; phylum Nematoda; class Chromadorea; order Desmodorida; family Microlaimidae; species Microlaimidae sp. YZB2_3. The sequence continues at coordinate 14,029 of JASAMX010025128.1, forward strand.
CTTGTTTACCTGGGTTATTTAAGTTTATATATTATTGTCCAGCATCATTTTATTAATTGTTAATAATTTTAGGTTATAGTTTCGTGTTTTCTGTCCTTACTTATACTTGTATTAATTGTATTAATTGTATTACAATCTTGTGAAAAAAAATTTTATTGCAACCGTATAAATATCGAACCATACAATGAATGACAATAACATAAAAACAAGTAATTGAGTAAAAATAAAAAATAATTTTGGCTCACCACTGTATTTTATACGTTTTAAAGTTATTACTGTAGAATGAAAATTTTTATGTTGTTAGGGTAGTGCATTTAATTTCGGCACTTTTGCGTTTTTCCAATGTAACTTTTCACTGTATGGACCGATTCTCATGTTTGATAGCTATTTTCTTTTCGATACTGCGTTGCGTCGTAAATCTAAGTAGAAAATTGTTTTTTTTCTTAATTAAATCAGTTTTTAAAAAAATGGAAAATTGCCGAAATTAAATGTATCTTTATTTCGGCACTTTTAAACAATCGATTGTTTCTAGTCAAAAAAATCATCATTTTTAAAAATTTAAACCTATCATTATCTACTGACAGTTTTCTTTAATTTCTTTTCTTTTTCTCGTGTCTGGAAGCTTCTATTATCAAAATGAGCAAATTTGGGAGTCTCCACTTTTTACCCGTATCGAGTTAAGTGTAGTGTATGCCCCTAACTTTCTTGTTTTCTATTTTCTAAATTTCCGACCACTTATAACCCGTTTTTACCTATAGCATATGTGTGCCGAAATTAATTTTATTTTATCGATTGCTCACCATACGCACGTGCCACGGGGACTAAAAATTTGGAAAATAGTATTTTACCAGGCAGTTTTTTTAAACCAATTGATTATTGCATATATAAACCCATGTTCTAAAACGAGTAACAATTTTATTTTTTTGTAAATCACACAATTTCACATGGAAAATATGTAGCTAGCGTCTCGACAGTCATCTAATATATTAGCTCTCATTTGAGCTTCGTCGTATTCGTCCAGATTACCAAAGTATAGTCCAAAATAAAAATGCCATGGAAAAGTGTGTTAATGCACTACCTTATAGCACCTTACTGCGAGTTTTCATGAGTATAATATACATAATGTACCATAATGGATATTCCGTCTTCCTACTTATCTTTCGTAGTATGCAGATACCCGATCAAAATTTTGCGCGCTTTTTATTGTTTCTCTTCTCGAAATCGGGGATTTTTCGCGCGCTTTATTGTTATCTCTCGAAAGAGGAGGTACGGTATTATTCATTAAGGTGCACTTATGTGTATTGATACTTATTTATCTGCGTTTCAGTGAGTATTTGCTTATCTACCGTTATATTTAATATTTAGTTATCGTACATTATACTTAATTTAACGTTTTTTAACATCAGTGGGCAAAGCGTGAAAGGGAAAAGGTTTGTTCAAGAATATATAACACAAGAGAATGTCCGACTGTACACTAAAGTTTTGACCAAAATTTTGCAAGAAAAGTCGCACACGAATTCGAAAGTGCGACTTTTCTTGTAAAAATACACCATTTTCTGCTAGTTTTCCCGCGCTGCGATTTTTAACAGTGTTAGTTTTCTTGCAGTTAAGACTGCGACTTCTTTCGCACTCTATCTATACTGCTTTTTTGAGGTGAGATTATTTTCGCACTGCGCGTCTGGCTGCACAAGAAAAAAAATAAAAACAAAGCAGGAGTTTTTTTGTTGTGTCTAGAGTAAAAATGCGAATTCATTAGTAATGTATTTAAAAAAAGCTCAGGTAACCAAGTTTTTGTTAAACAATAAATGAATAGAACAATTTAAAAATTATAGTCGATGATTAAACAGATGTTAAATGTTATGAGCGACTTTTAAAATTTATTTTTTGTGGATCCAACCTGATTAATCAAATTATGATGAAAACACAAGTCAAGTAAAATTGACAAAAACGGTCAATTTGCTTCAAAATTTAAATATTGCTTAGACCAATCATTATTAAACACCGACGCCATGCACAAACATAATGCACTTTTACAGTCTATTTTTTTCTCACAAAAATACCTTTTCATTTAGTAAACAAATGAATTAAACCAAATTTTAGAATTTATGTAGTTTTAACCTAAATACCCAACCTAAATACTTCAAATTTTTAACTAAACCCTCCTAGCTTCTAAAGGTAAACCCAACGTGGCTGCCAGCCACGTTGGGTTTGGCTGCAGCAGTTGTTCGTTAATTTAAAAATGCCCCCCATGAAGTAACCATTAAAATAGCGACAATCTGACGTCACTTTATCAGCCAATTAGATTCAATTGAATAGGGAGTATTTGTTTGATAAAGTGACGTAAGATTCTTCTGATTTGAGTGGTTACTTAATGGGGAGGGGCATCTTTGAATCCAACGAACAACTGTTGCAGCCACGTTGGGTTTACCTTTAGTACATATTATAAAACTAAATATGCGATTTACGATACCTTTCGATAATATCTACTTATCGAAATTTATAAAAAACTTTTAACAGTTTTCGATATTCCGCACCGAACCGATACAAAAATAATGACCTCGACAGATTTCTACTTTGTATAAGGTTGGTAAACTATGGGGGAAGAAGCTCCAGGTGATTAATTATTTTAGTAAAATAAACATAAACTATAGTGGAAATATAGTGCAAAATATAATAAATAACCGGCAAGTATAACAAAATGAGCATTATACTGCATTATAACTCAGTTTTTGTACAATAAATCCAAATAAAACAAGCGAATCAAGACAATTGCAATTGCATCGTTGAATAATATCACACAAATCACAATCCAATTTCCGAGTTAAATAATACTCGGTTTTTTCGTGTTACACTAGCAAAAACTTTCTGCTATAAGCATAGGTGAGCAGGGAGGGGGGTTGAGGGGGAGTTATATCCCCCTTCCCTTAAAAAAATAGACACCCCCCTAAAATTTAGGGGTCCCAGTACTTAAAACGCTAAAAATGGGGTATTTGAGGTATACCGCCAAAAAATTTTTGGGACACCCCGCCCCCCGAAATTTCGAGGGGTCGGGTATACCCAAAAAAAAAAAAAAATTTGGGAGGCTTGCCCACCAATGGCTATAAGACTTCGTCGTAACTACGGCAGAATGAGCCACAATGCGTACAAAAAAAAGACGATTTGACTTATTTTAGATTTTAAACAGCACCCTTTAAATTATACAACGAGTCACAATCACATGTATTTTATAACGACCGCGATTTATTTTGCTTTAGTGAGTGACGAAGATCTTTTTTAGATGACAAAAAAGCAACTGTTAAATTAAAATTGTATGCAATAATTATAATAAACAGTTGAAACAACAAGCAACGAATTGCACGGTAAAGCATAAACCACTAGTCTTGTAAAAAGTATTGATTTTGAATTATTTTAAGTAAAAGTAAAAGTAATTTGAAAAATTTTAATTTAAGTAAAGTAAGAGTAAAAGTAATTTGTGATTTTTAAATTTAAGTAAAGTAAAAGTAATGGTCAAAATTTTATTTAAATAAAGTAAAAATAAAAGTAAAACCTATTATTTAAGTAAAAGTAAGAGTAAAAGTATAACAAAAAGTAATTTTGAGCCGGAGCAAAACACCGGTTTTTGGACCTCCAGAGCTCCGTTCTAAAGTTTTTTGCTAATTTTATGCATAAATTATCATTGTAATAAGTTTTTTGGTCAAAATATATGGTTTTAGCGTGTTAGCGGCTTAAAAACTTGTTTTCTGCTATTTACTTTACAACAAGCCCATATAGGGAATCTATCCATTGAAATTACTTAAAAGTTTACTTAAATTAATTTAAGTACTTGTAGTGGAAAATCCGAGTAAAAGTATTTGAAATTTAAAAAATCGAGTAAAAGTAAAAATAATTGAAATTTCAAAAGTCGAGTACAAGTAAAAGTTATCCAAAATCCGTTACTTTTATTTCTTTAAGGTCTCTCCGGACAGTTCTCTAAGTATGGAAAATCGCGATTTTTGGTACACGAGATCTCGCGAAATACAGAAATATTTCCATAAAAAATTAGTATGGGTGTTAAAAAGGCAGAAATACCACGATTATAAACTGCACATTCATTATATTATTGGTAGTAGTTGAAATAATTGATATTAAATATCAAATTGCAACGAAATTACTTTTAAACCCTTAAAAAATTCACTACTCAGTATTTATTAAAAAAATATTTCCAATAAAGAGGATCTGTTACCTTTTTTCAGGTACGTAAAAACCAATGGAAGTATTGTGGTATTTATGGTTTAATATCCGATTTTCCGTGAAAAATGGGGGTTAATTTCTTCAAAATTACGACGATTTAAAAAAAACGTGGATTTAGATTAATTTGGTGAAATTTGAACTCCAAATTGTATGTTTTTATTGAAATATATGATTTTTAAACTGCAATAATAGCTCTCATTGCTGCTGATTTGTTGTGCGTGCGTATTTTAGATTTAATAATGGCCGTGGGTTTATAAACCTTATTTAGAAAGGCTTAGTAGATGGACGTGTGGCGCAGTCGGTAACGCCTAGGGCTAAAATTTTTAAGGTCGAGGGATGGATTCCCACTGTGAAAATATTTTCATTGCTATATTTTTTATTTATTATTAATATTTATTTTAGATTTATTATAATATTTTTAATCAATCAAAACAAAACAATTATTTGTAAATATTTAAACCGCATTTGTTTCCTACTTTTTGCTGCTCATTCGAATTTTCGTCGTTCGTTGGTACATTTTAAAATATTATAATTCTCTATAATGACAATAAATAATAAAATATATTTTATGTAAGCAAAAAATATATTTTATTCTGTATTTCTACTGGTTTTTTTATCGAACGATGTGAATTGAAAACTGTCCGTAGAGACCTTAAGTAAAAGTAACTTTTTACAACACTATAAACCACACAACTTACAAGGTAAACCATGCGGAAACTATCTTAATGCCTGCAAATCTAGCTTTATATGCAAATTATCTGCTCGATTTACTTGGACTTAAATCTAATAAATAATTTGCATAATAAAAGTGATTTCCGCATCGTGTATCGTAGTAAGTCGTATGTTTTATACTTCTAATACATACGGTATAGGCACCTTGCACTGGAACTCTGTTTATACATGAAGTATGCAATATACATAAGTGTCACCATAATGGATAATTACTGTATCTCCCACTTATCTTTTATAGTATGTAGATCAACCGATCGAAAGCACGCGTAAATTCTGATCGGTTGATCTGCATACTATGAAAGATAAGTAGGAGATACGGTAATTATCCATTATGGTGACGCTTATGTATATTGCATACTTCATGTATAAACCGAGTTCCAGTGCAAGGTGCCTATAGCTCAATTGGATCGGACTATAGATGACCACAATTGTCGCTTATTTCTAAAAAACTAAGAGAAAAATAATTTAAATGGTTTAATTCCTCTTTTAAAAAACCAACAAGAAACCATTTTATTTGGCGTTTCACGGTATTCAACATGGTTTTTTAGCATATTTGATTAGCACACAGTTTTAAAATCAATAAAAACGCACATACCAATCTATTTACAATCATTTATTATCCCCGTAAATAGAAAATCTTAAATTTTACATAATAAATTAAATAATATTTTCATTAAATACAGCAATAAACATTTTTTTTTACAAAATACCAAGTACAAAAATTTCGGTTCAATATCTTTTTTGTACAAAAATCATATTGCATACAACCATTGTACTTTTATTTACAAATCAATTCTATATTTTTTATTCCCAAAACAAAAAACCGTATAGTAATTTTTTAAATAAGTTAAAATTTACGTACAAATTTTTTTAAAAATATTTCCTGATTATTAATAACCTAGGTTTAAACTACCAGTACAATTTTTGATTTAGTGTAATTCGTTATCTATAATTCGTCCAAAAATGATTTGAACTCAGCATAAAAAATTGAAAAAAAACTAAAGCTCAATTTGTACTTTGTCCAAGGGACAAAACAAAAAAACTTCGATTTTGGTTAAATGCATAAAAATCAAAGTTTTGATATTAGTTCTTTGGACACTTTGAACGAAGTACGACTCTTGCTTAATTCTCCAAGTTCCGCCAAAAAAGGGCAGGAGCCTCATATTTAGTTCATTGATTTAACTTTTATGTGAAAATCTTTCGGTTGTTTGTATATAGTCACTTTTTTTATTTTCTTATAAAATACTTAATATTTACGCATTTCTTTGAAACTAAAGATTTAACAACAATATTTAAAAAATATCATGTATTTTTAATTTTTGGCTTTAGCAAGTACCCTAGGTTTTAACTTTTGTGTGAAAATCTTTCGGTTGTTTGTATATAGTCACTTTTTTTATTTTCTTATAAAATACTTAATATTTACGCAATTTTTTCCGAAACTAAAGAATTAACAACAATATTTTAAAAAATATCATGTATTTCTAATTTTTGGCTTTAGCAGGTACCCTAGGTTTTTGATATAAAAAACTGTTGGGCGATGCTGAAAAAAAAAATCTTGTAATACTTCTAACTTTATTGCATAAACCAAGAAAATGTTTTAATAGATTTATTCATAATTGTAGCACTTTAATTTGCGAAAACTTTTAATTTTTAATTTAACTTTTCATCTGCGGGACCTCCGACAAAAATTTATAATAATGCTACAATAGGTAGGTCAGGTCCATAGACTTAAAATGCGCGCACACGAAATATAAAACATACAGTAGTAAAGTTCATACCCACGAAGCATTTCCACAAAAAACCGTCAATTTCGCCCTTATTTAAAAACATTTATTTGCATTTCGTGGCAAAACTCTGCGTGCTACGTTGTTTAAATCACCTTTTTATTTCTAATTTTAAATTTTCCAACATGTTTTTAAATTGAAAAATAACTTTTAATCGATTTAATACCCTTTACTTTTGCTATTAATTAGTAGAAAAATGGCGAGATTTCAAGAAGAAAAATGTGCTTCGCCCCTAACATCACTAGTGCATCTAATATTGAAAATATTTCAAGTGACAAAAATCTTTAAGAAAAACTAGAATTTACGTTGTATTTTCCGGGAAAGAAAACATTTTCATTCATAGCATAAGAATGTGCTCTCTTATTCCCGATCGTTTAACTCTGTCAAGTTTTGACGATTTAGGATTTCCTTTTTCACTTCTTTTTCCCAGTTCTGGACATTATAATTTCCACCAAGTGAGAGGCAGCTTCCCCCGCGGACCAACAAGCTAACATCCGGCGAAAAAGTTCGTCTTCAGCTCAGAGCTCCGGAGCACCGGGTGGCGGCGAATTCGGGGTCGACTTTGCCCCGAGAGCACCGCCTAACACCCCCGGGTTCTTCAGCAGCCACTCGAGGAGGAGGGCCGTTTCCACGTGATTCCGCCCCCGACTAGCCCCGGCCACCGCTTCCGCTCCGCCAATCATGGAGCGGGACAATCTTTAGGTAGCCCCGAATCAGAGCTCGGCGCTCCAGAGCCACCCGTCTGACCTCCGCCCTCTGGCCCCGGGCCCGCCTTTCCTTTTTTCAGGTCCTAATAAATCCTGAGACCCAAAACCCTACTCCCGCTCCTCGTCTGGTACCGGGTTGTCCCGGTACCGGTTGGTCCCGTAGCGGCCGCGGCGGCGGCGCTGCAAGAGTCGCTGCGCGCTGCGTCGGTTGCGGCGCGCGCAGCCGCGTCGCAAGCAGGAGAGCGCCGCACGCCACCGAGTTCCGGGCTCCCGTGAGCCAACACGAAACTGATCGGATTCGGAACCGTCAGAGGGACGGAAGTCGGGTACGCCACGCTGTCCGCCTTCCTAGAAAAAAATCAATACAACCACACTAAATATCAACAAAACAAACAAAAAACGACCTATTTATTTATGGATTACTGCTATGCTATGATTTAAAATCAAAATAAATGACAGTGACAATGATAAAAATAACAACACAAAAGTGTATCATTTCTGGATTACTGCTTGCTACGCTATGCGTTTCAATGAGAATAAACACGAATGGCACTAATATAGATATACGAAACCCAGACCTGTGCACCCCCCCCCGGGGTTTAAACGGAGAGGGGGCCATTCCAAAACGGGGGAGGGGCACGGGTGGCAAATTTTTTTAAACGGGGGGGGGCGAGCAGGGGGAAAGAACGAAAAAAGAGAAAAAAAGGAGAAAAAAGAGGGAGAAGAGAAAAAAGGCACAAAAAAGCGAAAATAAGGTAAAAATAGGTTTGAAATGGCTTAAAATACATTAAAATAGGCTAAAAACTGCAAAAAATTGAGATGATGGCGTCATCATAGGTCAAAAATGGCGTCATAATTTTAGGGTATTCATTTTTTGGCGGGGGGACAATAAATCGGACGGGGGCAAATCTTCCAATAAAACGGTTGGGGCATTTCCAGACCGTGCACAGGTCTGCGAAACCATCCTTAATCCTTACTTCTGAATCAATGCTTAGCGATGCGTGTCCTAATTGTTTGTACTACAATTTGTGGAATGTAGTAGGAGAATGGCGTTGGGTAAATCTTTTTTTTTCTGCCGTCGAATAAGTGGGCAGGGGGAGGGGGGGTTAAGGGGTTTAAAATCCCAATTACTATCGATACCCCCTCCCTCCCCACTAAAATTTGGGGCATACATGGGCACGGGGGGGGGGTTGGGGGGGGAGTTAACCCCCCAAATTCTGAGACGGGGGGTTAACCCCCCCCCCCCACTCAGAAGTGGGGGGGAGAGAAAAAGTTAACCCCCCCCCAATTTTGGAAAAATGAAGAAAAAAAATGTCTTTAAAATGATTTCTAACTGCCTCCAAACTTAATTTTTGAGGTCAAAATAAATGTTTTAAGCAATAAAAAGCTCAAAAATGCAATAAAAAGGGCTTTTTGACCTAAAATTAGTGTTTTTACCTATTTTTCCTTCAAAATCAAAAAACGATATGGGTAAAATGCACTCCAGAAAAAAAAAACGATATGGGTATTTTGCGTTTCTCGATATGGGTAAAATTTTTTTTGGGACACCCCCACCCCAAATTTACCCCACCCACCCAAAATCCGAGAGGCTGCCCACCTATGGGACTAAAATTTGGACAGTAATTTGTGCTATAGGCACCCTAAAACATTTGGGAAACCCTCCCCCAAAAAAATCCAGGAGGCTGCCATGCCCACCTACGTCTTCAGCCAAATTGATTTGTCTTGTTATGATTTTTATTTGTTTAAGCGATTATTTGAACTATAAACCGCGGAAATTAGGTTTAAACCTGCTTTGTCTGCCATTTATTTTTTAAAAAAAATAGTTCAGTGAAAGTAATAATTGATGTTTTACTTTATACTAAATATAGGGAACTCACTTGTTGAAGTGCCTTCATTAAATGCTTTAGGGAGATCCTTGTTTTTAAACGATATGTTTTAATTACATGTTTATAACGCATTTTACCTATTATTTTCCTCCCATCAATCGCATTGATTGATAAGCATAATGTAGGATTTGTATTGATTGATTTACATTGTGCCATCATGACAATATAGGTTTAAAAATAGAAACTTCTTGTTTAAAATTTTGACCGTATTAACTCTTTTATTTGTAGCAAAAGTTTAAATGTAAAAAACTTTGATATTTTGTTTATATTAAGTGTTTATCTTGAACAGGCTAGTCTAACACTTTTATATAAAAAAATTTTGCCGATCGAGAATACATGCCACCTGAAACACACCTGATGACTTTCTAAATATACGTTAACACGTACACCACAAACTAAATCTTGCCCATTTATAATAAATAACTGATCATGAAAAAAACCCCGCAGAGAAAAAAGTATGTAATGTTAATATAATATGTATTTGACTTTAGTACAGCTGGATATATAACATTATTAGTATGTTATACATAACATATAACTTTAGTACAGCTGGATTTTCAAATGATATGTTTTAAGAATATTTATCATAAATCATGCTGTTATAATATGTCATGTAAAAGTTTATTTAGAACTCACAAAGCTATTACTTCCTTTGGTGTATAAGTATTATTATGTGTTAACGCGGATAATTATTTGCACGTTGCCGGAAATAAGCCTACCTGAAATTTAAATCTATAATAATAATAATGAAATAAAATAACTTTTAAAATTATTTTATCGATGTGTGGCTACTGCTACTCAGCAACAGATCAGGGGTGGTATGCTGAAGGTTTAATCCGACTTAAAATTAATCTGAGATTAGCGATTGTCGACACACAGTAAGCATACTAGCAGTATCGATTAGATAATCTAGTTTAACGAATTTAATCTGAGATTAGGTTTAATCTCAGATTAAATCGTCACTAACTCGAGATTAAATTATTAATTTATGCAAATTTTTAAACCACCTTCGGAGGTGGATTAAAAATTTGCGGGTTTTTCCCGCTAATCTCGGATTTTTAATCTGAGATTAAGTTTATTAACTCCGTTAACCTAGATTATTTAATCAATACTGTTAGTATGTTTACTGTGTGTCGACAATCGCTAATCTCAGATTAATTTTAAGTCAGATTAAACCTTCAGCATACAACCCCAGGTTTTTGAAAACAAAATTCATAATAATATTTTCAACAAAACAGAAGAATTTTGCATAATTTTTTGTAGCAATAATTTTTCAATTGTTTGGTTCTTTTTTTATAATTATTTTTTTATCAGTCTGTCCACATGTTTTTGAACTTTTATATTTCAAAGAAAGATGTTCGCATATATTTATATATAGAATTTCTCAGTGGAAGTGACATATTATTACAAATAACGTAATTAGAAAATATATTGAATTGTAAAAAGATAAATACTTATAGCACGCTGACATTAAAGCATCATGTTAATTCGTTTTGTTACATTTAAATAACACAAAAACTGCTCCAAATAAAAACTTGCACGTTCGAGAAACTGCTATATTTCAAGCAAGTTTTGATTAGAATTAATTGACCAACAATAAAATAGAAATAAACTATTTAACAATTATTCACATATATTACCAAAGTAGTTGAAAATAATATAGTGTACCAGCAAATAGTAGTTTTGGTTAAATAATTAACTACATTAATGAGCATAAAGAGAAATGATCACAATTATTAAAAGCATCACAGATAGACAGTTATAAAAACTTATAAAAATTTGCACATTATTTGATAACACAAGTCGCAACAGAATTTTTACTTTTACATATTTTTATCTCTACTTTTGGCCATTTTTTATTTTCCTTTGAGTATTATTATTTTCAAATATATATAGGCCCACGAAACTTTTTATACTGCATTAAAATAAATAACCAGAAATATTAAAAAAGTTTTATGAGTCCAAATAAAAATGTATTTTAACATAATATAATATAGTACATAAATAAGAATATACGGAATTACATCAATACATTTTTAAAACAGTTTACTTTAATTCAAACAAAATTTAATTCTTTACAAAAAAGGACTAATAAATATCAGCTGCACAGATAATATAATAATTACTACTTATAATAAAACTGGTTCTTTAGAGTTAGTAAACAGTTGAAACTTAGAATCATTATAAATTATAAATCAATCAATATTTTCATAAAAATAATAATAATCAAATAATAGCTTGAATTAATGTTTCCCGAAGCTCCGAGCTCCGGAGCACCCTATTTTTTAATAATTCAATGAATATATAAGATCACAAAATTTCTTCAAAAAATTTTGTAAATTAAAATTTTTTAAGAACATATTTATAACAATCAAAATAGTCATAAAAATACAAAAACAGTAATTTAAAATGTATTTGAAGCCTAAATAAACTTCGATTCGTTCATTTAAAGGACGGGGCAAGCTCCTGAGCTACATTCGTTTTAAATAGCCGGAGCTTCGGAGCATGATATTGGAGAGTAGAAACACTAGTTTGAATATACAAAATTAAAAAAACTTAACCCTACCTAACTTATTTCGCGCGCTGCATGTTTTAAAGCGGAAGTCGTTCAGACTAAAATTAAGAGCGTACGTAACCATTTTCCATCAGGAAAAAATACAAAAAGAAAAAGAAATAAGAACTCGCAAGCCTGAAAAACTTTCTCTTTTATTTTTGTTCACATTATCAATTATATTAAGTGTATATCTTGACATCAAAAGATCTCACAAAAATTCGAAAAGTGCGTTTACAATTTCATTCATCACTAATAAAAGCGCATCGTTTGCGACCGTTCGCTGATCTATTAGGCGTTGTTGTGTTATTGAAACTTTTCTTCCACGTATTTATATTCATCGGTTTGTAATAAAGAGGCGAAATATGTAGGTGTAACGCAATTTTTCACAATCGACGGACGACCGCAGTCATTTAATTCCCTCCAGACGCCAGCAATTCTGTCTGCTTAGGTAACTTATTATTATTATTATTATTATATTTATTTCGTTGAAAAACATGAAACATACATAAGCAAGTTAATACCGCACTTAAATTTGAATTTCCCACCAACCATTCAAACTACTGCAATCTCGCCACAACATCCCACCTACAAAACCACATTTGTTCGGAGCGAAACGATGGCCGCATTCTACTGCCTGGCGTAGTTTGAAAACCGGCGTGAGATTTCAGCTTATAGCTAGGAATAGTGATAGCGATTCCATTTAGGTAACGCCATTTTCCACCACCCACTAAAATTAACGCCATTTTCCCACCACCCACCCACAAACCAAGCGCTGTCTCTTTGCGTGTTAAACGATTGCCGCGTTTTTCCGCCTAGAATAGTTCAAAAACCCGGCGTGGGACTTCAACTTCGCTCTGAACAGTCTCCCGTCCGGGTCGTCGCTCCCGGCGGTCGGTGGGGGTCGGTGGTCGGCGTTGTAAAAGCCCCCGCCGTTTCTCACCGCCACCACCGACTCCCCGAACTTGAAACCGACTTGTAGCGAACTGCGACGCGCTCCTCCGACCGCATTCTCCGGCGCCGAGGACAGCGAAATCCCCTTGCGAATCGTTCCGTACCCCCCTGTCGTCCCCGACGACGGGCAGGGGGACAATTTTATCCGGTGGCCGCCACCCGCCGACCGAAAACCACCACCGTTGATCGTTGACACCGACCGCCCGTAGGCCTCGGTCTCCGAACGGAAACCGATCAGGCTGAATTGGTCCCGAAAAGCGGACATTCCGTTCAGAAACCGTTCCGTCCAAGGGCAGGCCCGACCGCACAAGCGACGGAACATCAGCCGGAAAGCGTTACCGAAACTCTTCATGCTCACCGCGTAGATGACGGGATTGACGGCGGAGTTCAAATAGCCCAGCCAGGTCACGAACTCCGTCAGTTGGACGGGAATGCAGTGGCAGTAGTTATCTTAAAAAAACAAGTTTAAAAAAGAGCGGAAAAAAAAATTTTAGCCCGGAAGTAGTTTTAGACACAAAATGTGGATTAGTCGCATGTGCTTCTATCCTGTATACACAGGTAACGAACGTAGTTGGGCGTGAATGCAGTGGCAGTAAAATCTTAAATAGAATTCATTTCTCAAAAAAATAAAGCAGAAAAAAGGGTAGATTTAATCCCGGGAGTATTTTCAGACAAAAAAAATGTAAAAATCGAAATAAAAACAAACGAAATTTAAAAATTAGGCTTTTGAATACTAAGCTTTCTCTCTTTTTAGAAAATTTAGTCAAAATCTGCCTGCTATAATATAATAAGTTAATTTTATTAAAATACCCATCCTTAAACAAAAAAAGTGGGCCATATCAGATAATGTTTATATGTAAACTAGTCAGTCGGACGTGGATATATATAGGTCATAAAATCAGTCAGAAAATGCAAATGCAGGAAATGGGTATGCAATGTAATGGTAGTAGTTAATGCAATGCAATGCAATGGTATTAGTTAATTAATGCAATGCAATGGTCTGTAGTCATAGGTCACCGATGGGGGGTGGTAGGGGGGTGGCACCCCCCCCCCCTACGGTCTCTGCGCCCTATCCCCCCCTAAGGTCCATTTTTGATCCCTCCCCTACCTTCGACCCCTTAAACCCCTGACCCCCCCCCCTAAGGCCCATTTTCGACCCCTCCCCACCCATCAACCATATCCAGACCGGGCAAACCCCCCCTCCCAACGGGGTTTGGAACTGACTAACCACCCCCCTACCACTTCATCTCTACCCTGGCTACACCCCCCCCCTAACAGTTTATATTTTCTTAGTTTTTTTTTATTTTAAGGTAAAATGACGGCACGGCACTTATTGTACAGCTAAAGCTGTACTTACTACTGACTAACCATATAAATATTGATTATAAATAATCACTAATCGTTTTATTTAACTAGAAAATAGAAGAAAACTGACAATTATATAACCCTGAAGCAAATAATACAACAAAAAAGGTACCTGCATAATTATGATGATGTTTTTTACGCTTTTTTTGAAAAATTTGGAAGCACCCTCCCTAACCACCCCCCTAAAGCCCATGAACCCTCCTAACTCCCAGCACCCCGGGGTGTTTTTTTTTTCAAAAAACACCCCGGAGTGTGGACCCCCCCCTAGCCGTCGAAGGTCGGTGACCTATGTCTGTAATGGCGAACTTCTATTTCGTGGTAAGATAAAATTGTAGCTATATAATTTACTTTTAATAATTTTTTTACTATGAAGGTGCGAAAATCGATCAGCTAAACTTTCAAATGAAAATTTTATCGAAATGAAAAAATGATTCCGTGATTTTCGAATTTTGCATGACTCGAGGTCGAATTTCTTTCATAAACTACTAACTAAAACTTAACTTTAAATACTTATCTTAATCTCGACTCAACTAGGAAATATATTTCATAAATACCATTTCTCGATACAATAATTTTTAAAAACCTAAATTAAAAATTATGAATTTTGTTAGTAGTAATTTAACGTGTGTAAAATCTTTGGTTAAAAAACTTTGTTTCTAATTTGAGAGACTTTGAGATTAAGAAAAACAAAAAAATACCACTATCCAGCAATAC
>JASAMX010025129.1:0-15680 GCA_030248175.1 Microlaimidae sp. YZB2_3
ATAATAAACAATAAATATCCTAATATTAAAACAATTAAATTAGCTCTGTAGATAAAATCTTGTATAATATTTCACTGTCAAAAATGTTTAGAAGCGCTTTAAAATTTGCATTCTTAGGGGTCCTTACCCCAGTTTGCCCAAGCTCATTTTAGAGCTAAATTGCCGGGGCCGGGGTAGAGAAAATTGCGTTTGCCGGGGCCGGGGCCGGGGTGGAAAAAAAGTGCCGGGGCAAGCCGGGGCCGGGGCCCCGGTGGATCACTAGTTGTAACTTTAGAATAAATAGACTAATTAACATGAAATTCGATAGACATATGGAATCAATTGGGCTATCGATTGGTGGTATTTAATTTTGATCCGGCGCAAAGCGCTGCAGCGTGAAGCACTGCCGCATGAAAGCAACAGAAATAACTTTTGACTAAATAGACTTATCAAGATGAAACTTGGTATATATAATCGATGATGGGCTATCGATTGATGATATTAATTTTGTTGTGGCGTGAAACGCCGCCGCGTAGTGCGCCACTGAGTGAATAAAATCAGCCATAACTTTAAATTAAATAGACTAATAAACATGAAATTTAGTAGATATTCATAATTAATGATGACCTATTGATTCATTAATGATATTATTTTTGTTGTGGCGTGAAGCGCCACCAAGTATCTAATGCGCTGCAGTGTGAAAAAATCAGCTATAAGTTTTACGCTTGACGCCACATAAAAACCATTATTACCAATCGATAGCCCATCATCAGTTACACATGTCTACTAAATTTCATGTTGATTAGTCTATTTAATCTAATGTTATAGCTGATTCTTCCACGCGGCGGCACATAAGGTATGTGGCGGCGCTTTACGTCATGGAAAAAGTAATATTAATCGGTAGCCCATCATCGATTACATATATATACCGAATTTCATGTTGATAAGTCTATTTACTCAAAAGTTATTCCTGTTTTTTTTCACGCGGCGGCGCTTCACGCCTCAGCGCTTTGCGCCGCATCAAAATTAAATATCACTAATCGAAAGCCCATCATTGATTACGTATTATGTCTATCAATTAAATGTTGATTAGTCTATTTATTCTAAAGTTAAAGCTGATTTTTTTACGCGGCGGCGCATTAGGCATATGACGGAGCTTTACGTCACAGCAAAAATAATATCACCAATCATTAACCTATTATTGATTATATATGTATGCCAAATTTCATGCTTATAGGTCACTTTAGTCTGGAGTTATTTATATTTTTTCACGCTGCGGCGCTTCAGGGCGCAGCGTTATGCCCGCATCAAAATTATTATAACCAATCGATAGTGCCATATCCATTGCATATGTATACAAAATTAATGTATATTAGTGATGTTAATCTAAAGTTATAGCTGATTCAATGTGCACAAGTGAGATTATTTAGTAGTGATGGACATAACTGCGGAAACCCCACAACACTGGAACCGGAACTGAGATTTTCCAAAAATCCAGAACTAGAACTGGAACCGGAATTTCAAATTTATTAAAACCGAAATCAGTTGTGGAACATAGTAAAAAATCCGGAACTCGAAACTGGAATCCGGAACACTAAAAAAACCCCAAAAATGACTTTTTTTTAAATTTCTCATTAAAAACACTCAAAAATCATGAATTTCTATGAAGCCTTTAAAATATGAAATTATCAGAGGCTAAACTAACTTAATTGTTGTAAGATGTACAACTAAAGTAGTACAACTCAACTTCTCTCTTAATTTTGTTTGCAAAAAGTCATGTACAAACATATCAGCATTGGTAAAAATTACAATGTTGTTTGTAAACTTTTACGAAAAACGCTATTGTTTATAAAGCCTCATTTTTTCATACATTCCAGTTTCCGATTATGCCTAGTGGTTAGAGTCTGGGACTTGCATGCAAAGGTCTAAGGTTCGCTTCCCTCCACAGACGATTTTTTCAATTTTTCTAGAACAGTTTGTAAAATTTACAAACAAGTTTCTTGTGTTATTAGAAAGTCACGTTTTTATAAAATATGCAAATGTTTTAGTGAAAAAAGTGCAAACAAGGTTAAGAGATTATGTAGTTGGATGTATGTATAAATTTAAGTGAAGCCTTAGTAGTCTTTTTTACAATTGTTGCAGGGACATACCCCCCAGCTTTTCATTTGGGGAGGGGGCGGATTTTGAAGGAGCCCCCCTCTAAAAAAAAATTTTTTTTGGGGGAGGGGGGTGGGCGGAGCCCCCCCATAAAAACTATTATCACCAATCGATAGCCCATCATCAGTTGCACATGTCTACTAAATTACATGTTAATTAGTCTATTTAATCTAAAGTTATAGCTGGTTCATCCACGCAGCGGCATATTAGGTATGTGGCAGCGCTTCACGCCACAGCAAAAATAATATTACTAATTGATAGCCCATCATCAATTACATATGTATTCCAAATTTCATGCTTACAGGTCAATTTAGTCTGGAGTTATTCATGTTTTTTTCACATGGCGGCGCTTCACGCCGCGGGGGTTGGGGTTTTTTTGGTTTCACACGGTTGGGGTTTTTCTCCTAACTTTAGGGTTTTTTTTCTGACCGATTGAGTTTTTTTGAGGGTTTTTTTTGGGGTTGGGGTTTTTTTAGGGTTTTTTTTCGACCTATTAAGGGATTTTTTAATCTCAAAATAATAAACATTATTGTACCACAAAAGATTTGATTTAATATAGTAGTTAAAGATAACAATCAATTTTTTTAATAATCAATTAAATTTTAGTATATTTTACAATTAACCAAGAAAAAAGTAATAATACAATCTGGCAGTGGCATATATTTGAAAACGATAAAATCGCTGAAATTAGTAACAAAATAGCAAAAAAATATTTCAAATTGTATTTTATTTCAAAACCTACTGTGGAAGTATATGAGAAAAGTATGGGTTGTCTTTGATCGGCAACAATGAACTTTTGGGTATGTAATTTTTTCTGAGTCAAGTGAAAAGACCTTTTTTGCTATTTTAGCTCCAAAAACATATTAGCTTAATGTAAGTAAATTTAAACACCATATTATAAATGTGATATGTGAGAATTCTAATTCCCGCGGCCGTGGGCCTCTTCTGATCAAATAAGTAAGTAAGTAAGTGAGTAACTTCTTAACGCTTTCTTTGATTTTGAATAACTCGGCTGAATCAACTCTATATAAGTTGAAATTTGGAACATATATACAACTGACAACGGAGAATCGATTGATAATCACGATTTTGTGATCTGACGAATTGTTCGGTAGATCATGACGTATATGCAAATTTTTTTAAAAACAATTATAACTTAGCCAAATATAATCTATATGACTTCATATACGGAACATAGATACAACTGACAACTAGGGGGTTCATACTTATGACAAAACGTCCTTTGGACAAAGCCAAAGGACAAGACAATATAAAAGCCAAAACTCCTGTACAAGCCAAAACGCCTTGGGACTTTTTGCGGGCGCGGGGGCGCTACACAGTGTTGGACCGCACACAGCCAGGCAGCGACGACGATCTTCTCCGTCGGTTCCTCGTCGTCTTGCCGTCTGTGCTCGGCAGAGGACCAACTCGCTTGACATACAGAATCGATTGATAATCAAATTTTGTGATCTGACGAATTGTGCGGTCGATCATGACGTATATGCAAATTTTATTTGAAACAATTATAACCTCTCCCAATCTGGCCGAACTTATATTTCCATATAATACTGTGAAATTTGAACATGATACAACTACAACAAAACCTATTTTGATATCTGACAAACTGTGCGGTCGATCATGACGTATGCAAATTTTATTTAAAACAATTATAATTTGGCCGAATAAAATTTATATGACTTGAAATTCTGAACATAGATACAACTGACAACGGAGAATCAATTGATAATCACGATTTTGTGATTTGACAAATTGTTCGGTCAATCATGACGTATATGCAAATTTTATTTAAACCAATTCTAACTCAGCCAAATAATATATATATGACTTGAAATTTGTAACATAGATACAAATAACAACGGAAAATCGATTGATAATCACAATTTTGTGATCTGACAAATTGTGAGGTCGATCAGGATGTATATGCAAATTTTATTTAAAACAATTATAACTCAGCCAAATAAAATCTATATGACTTGAAAATCGGAAGATAGATACAACTGACAATGGAAAATCGATTGATAATCACGATTTTGTGATCTGAAAAATTGTCCAGTCGATCATGACGTATATGCAAATTTTATTTAAAACAATTATAACTCCGCCAAATAAAATCTATATGACTTGATATGGACCTACCTGGCATTACAAAAATTAGGTCGGCGGTCCCACCACGAAACAAAGTTTCTCTCAAATTAAATGCATTTTGTTGTATTATTTTTAAAATTAGAAATACTACAAACAAAAAAAAAACAAAAACATCTATTTGAGAAATTTAGACATGCTTTTTTTGTATTAAATAAAAGCATTACAAATTGTTTTTTTTTCTGGTTAACCGAAATAAATTTACATATGAAAAACATTATTAATGCTTAAAATAGCTCTAAATAATGGTCAGAAGTTGACAAAAGTATTAAATATTGTTTTAATACTGTTGTTCAATCTTCGGTTTCCAAAAAAATTTGGTAAAAATCATTGGTTCCATAACGAATTCTGATTTCGCGGTGGGACCGCGGACCCAAAATTTTGTAATGCTAGATAGGCCCATTCGGAACATAGATACAACTGACAACCGAGAATCGATTGATAACCACGATTTTGTGTTCTGAAAAATTGTCGATTATGACGTATATGCAATTTTTATTTCAAACAATAATTATAACTTGGCCAAATAAAATCTACATGACTTGAAATTCCGAACATAGATAGAACTGTAACAAGGAATCGATTGGTAGCGATGTTTTTTTTTAATTTGACATTTGTGCGGTCGTGGTAAATGGGATTTGCAATTAGCAAGCTTATACCGTAAAGCACAGACAAAAACACGAGTGTTAAGTTTGCCGGTGTTTTAACAAACATATATACAACTGACATTAAAGAATCAATAGACTATTTCGACATAAGGCGTTTTACACACTAAAATTCCAATACACATTAGGCCGAAATTTGAAATTAAAATTATATTTAAATGAAAACTTCTATTAATTTTGCAGTGTAAAATAACGCGTAAACACTAAAGGCAAAATATAAATTTGATTGGATTTGTAATAATGTAGTTATTAATGTTTAATTTCGTAAAAATGCAAACATAAAAAATAAAATTACGATCATAACCGAGCACCGAATATATAAGTAGGATTTTACTCATTATTAAGCAGATGGTCCGATGGTCTAGTGGTTTAAGGCGGTCGGCCTCAGACTGCAAGGGCGGGAGTTCAAATCCCAACGAAGTGTCTTTTTCACTTTTTATACCGGGAATTTAAACTTATCAAAATTTTATTTTGGAGATCGAATTCCGATGAAACCTATTTTTCACTTTTTGTACCAGAACGTACAAATTATAATTAGTTTCTCTTCTTTTTTTGGTAGATAGAATATAGCTGCATAATACTTACTTTGTGTTTTGGAAAAATTATCTTCCCAAAGATTATTTACGTATAAAATCCACAACAATATTTCTTGCAGGATTTTTAATTAAAAAATCAACCATTATCATATCAAAAGAAATTAAACAATAGACTCCTAGAAGCTTTTTACATTACAGGACTTTAATTTTAATTTTTTTGTGCCAAAAGCAAAATTTCTACTACTACATCAAAAATCCAGTATCTACATCAATCACTAGCAGGTCTATTTTCTTTCTTATTTTATTAATACCAATCAATAATCAATTAATTGATTTTTTTTTTAAATTTCTAAAAAGATCTGAATTTTTTTATTAAATTCAATTTTAATAAGTTTAAATAAAATTTTGATAATTTTAAATAAATTCCCGGTACAAAAAGTGGAAAACACACTTTATTGGGATTCGAACGCCCACCTTTCAGTCTGGGGCCCACCGCCTCAAACCACTAGACCGTCGGACCACCCGCTGACTCCCGTGTAAAATTCTACTTATATATTCGGTGCTCGGTTATGATCGTAATTTTATTTTTTATGTTCGCATTTTTACGAAATTAAACATTAATAACTACATTATTACAAATCCAATCAAATTTATATTTTGCCTTTAGTGTTTACGCGTTATTTTACACTGCAAAATTATTAGAAGTTATCATTTAAATATTATTTTAATTCCAACTTTCGGCCTAATGTGTATTGGAATTTTACTGTGTAAAACGCCTTATGTCCAAATAGTCTATTGATAATCTAGAAAAAAATAATTTGAAAAAAATTTAGATATACAAAAATTAAGTTGGTGAATTTTAATTACACTTTAAATCTGTTAAAAGAAGTTATAGATTTTTTTATTATTTGATATAGAAATATCACTTTTTAATTTTTCTTATATTTAAAAAAAATTATTTAAATTTTTTATTATCTAACAAATGTTTTGTTATTTTTTTCTGTATAAACTATAAGCAAAACAGACGAGATTGGTTTATTTGTTAAATAATAAAAATAGTAGGACCAAAAATAATAAAAATCAAAGCAATTTAGCTAGATTTATACCCAAACAATTATACAATTTATCTTTTAAGTTTTATAAAATTCTGGTATGTGGATATTAGTGGCATTAAAATCGCTTTAATTTGCTTTGCCACTCATTGCCATTCTATTTTTTATAAACAGGTAATTTTGTTTAGATTTTTTTAGACAAATTTGATACCTATGGTGACAGAAGTTTACAATAATACAGAAAAGCCTGAGCTAGATGTTAGAAAAATATACATTTAGTTAGTTCTGTTATACTAATTTGATTATGTTTTAGCATTCTTTTATTACAGTGTATATATTTTTCACAAAAATGTAATGTAATATTTAATCAAATTCAAAAATGTATATAATGCAAATCAAGTTTTGTAGTTTTTTTATTTTTCTTTAAATAGCCTTTTTTATAGCCTTCTTTCATAGCCTTTTTAAACTTTTTGTTTTAATGATAGGTGTTTCTTCAGTAATTTTAATATCGTTGTTCTGTTTATTAGTTATCTGGAAATTTAAAAAAATAGTAAATACATCAAAAAATTTTAATAGAGAAAAAAAGATTTACAACAGATTTTAATTAGAAAAAGCCACGCTCGCCGGTTTTAAGACAAGGCTTGAACTAGTTCAAATATTAAATTGTCTTTTTCTTTACTAGTACTATGTAGGTTTTAGATAAATAGCAATAAACCAATTTCAGTAATAGTACGTTTAGCAGTTTTTTCGCGGTTTTACAACAAAAAAAATCCAGGTGCTTCAACAATTACGGACGCACTTTTCAGGCAAACCGTATGCAAATTATTCCCTACGTGACTTTGTTCGATTGAACCTGACATCCTGACATTTCCCTCCCTCCTGTTACTTCCATAGTCCACTGTGGCTATGTCACTCACTACTACCAATATATCTTGATAACTCTCATCGCCATCGGCAAAAAAACGGCGTAGCCAGCAACCCCCGATAGCGCAGCAGAAGGTCAAGCAGCGAGAGATTTTCTACATAACATAAAAAACACAAGATTACAGGCTACTTACTAGTAGCCGCACTCATAAAGCGCGATTAACCAAGGATTAACCAAAGATTAAGAATGGACGTCTTTTTTCATAGACAAGGAGAGAATCGGATTAAAAAGCTGATAAAAACTGACTTTAAACGCGGGTTTTGAACTTTTTGACATGTTTTATTACTGAAAACTATACATACTGTTTTAACTAAAGTATTTTTCTATAAATAATTGTAAAATTTTAAGAATATTTGAAAAAAAGTTAAATACATGATATTGTTAATTTTTAAATTCGAAATTTAAAAAAATTAAAAAAGACGCTTTTTTTCGATTTTGCATTGGTTCACATTATTAATTTAAATTGATAAAAATTTAATTCCTCTGTACGTTTTATTATGTTATAAATTTATTGTACATTATTAATCATTATTTAAAGGAATTGAGTCTTTTATCAATTTATATTGTATTATGTGAGCCAATGCAAAAGCCAATCAACAATCGTTGGTTAATCCTTGGTTAATCGCGCTTTTTGAGTGCGGCTACAGTATACCACATAAAATATTACACACTGTAATCATAACGGAAACTGTAGATCTTTTTAGTATGCAGGTGCATTTGCTCTGTTAAGTGGACCAGATAATGTATATGTGCGCAGTTTACGAAAAGTTAAAGTAGTTTGAGTGTTTTTTGTACCATGTGGTATATATGTGATTTAAAGATCTTTGTAATAAATAATGACGGCTTCCGAGTTACATAGTAATCAATAAGGCCGTAATCGAAACATCGTACATAAATTAAATTCTTGTATTTTTAACCTTTAGTAAGAAAAAAAAACAAAATATTTAAGAGTGAGAGTTAAAAATGTAGTTTTATAAATGTGGTTGAGAGTCCAACAGATGTGACTGTTTAATCAAATGAATGTGGTGACTTTTAAAACACACCAACTTTTGTTCTGCGTCCTTTAATGTGTTTGCGAACCGAGACATTTTTATTTTTTACAAATTTTGGTGAAATAACACTTTAATTTTGGTGTGACATAAAACACACACCCTATTTTTGCGTCCTCTTAGTTTATTTAGAGCTTAACTTACGAACTTTAGCATGGTGACTATTAAAACATCCTACCTCCCGATTGGGTACCAAATAATTTTTGAAAACGTATGATAACGATTTTTTGTGTTGTTGGGATCAAAGTTCCCAGAATGATGTTATTGTGTTTGATGCAAATTATTTTATGCAAACTTCGCTGTAAAAACTTTGGTTTCTTGTAAAAAATTGGGGTTTTGTGATCTTTTTTTTATTTTTGAACGGCAATATATCAGTAAATTTTTAAAGACTAGAAAATTATAATTTTTTAGAGAAGCTGAGAACGCGGATAATATTTTTTAAAAACATTTTCACCACTCAAAAATTAAGGCCCAGTTGCACCATAACTACTTAAGTTGGATTACTACTACTTAAGTTGGATTACTACTACTTAAGTTGGATACTTAAATAGCTGTAAATCTGTATAAAATGTATACATTCACGGCCACTTTAACTAGTCTACTTAACTCAAGTAGTTATAGTGCAACCCGGGCCTAATATTCCCAACGTCAATCATTTTTAAAAAAATTTAAATTAGAACCTTTTAAATCAAAAATAATATCTGCGAAAAACTCTAACTCAAATCATAAAAAACGTAAGATAAAGAAGATCAAAATAAGATGAGCAATCCTGTATTCAGATTATAATTGTACCCAACGGGTTAAATGTACATTGAAAATATTTATTAAAACAATAGAAACCGGTTTTTAAAATATTCTTCCTCTTGCATAATATTTTAAACAAGTAATTTTGTTGAAGATTGAAAACGCTTATATAACCTATCAACAAATATTATAATTTGCCATGAATTTAATTTTAAAACGCTGTTTATTTTTTGTTTTTGGAATAGCTGTTGTTCAAGCTGAGTGTAAGTAGGAATTTGATATTTCTGTCGATTTACAGTTAATAATTTTTTGTCGGGCATCTTTTTAAGAAAAATAATATCTATGTACTTTTCTACGTTTCAAACGTTAGGAAATTTTTAATTTTAATGGGTAAAAACAAAAACCCTGAAGTTATTGGGTATAGTGGGGTACCCAACATTAACAATTTCCTGACAAAGAAACGCAAAGCTTAGATAAAAAATAAGGAAAACATTCTCTTATTTGTTTAACATAAAAAAAGACATATCGCGGTTATTTTGCTTTTTTTTTCAATAAAATTTGAGAATAATAAAATGACATAATAAAATAATAAGCATTAACTCTACGATAGTTTACGGTTTAGGTTGTTGGCTATACTAAGTTTTTTTTGCACCATGAAAACTATTCTGACCTGAATACAAAAAGTTGAATTTTTTTAAGTTTATGAAAAAAATTTCAAATAAACAAAACAAAGAAAACATATAGGCCCTTATTGTTAAATAAAAAATAATTATTTTTAAAGTCATAATTTTGATCAATCAAGCAGTAACGAATATCAAAATAAAAAAAATGCAGAAAAAAGTTAGGTTCGTTCATTTTTGAAACGGCCCATGTTTGAATTTTAGTTATGTAGACCAGAATGAATTATTTGTAAAACACATGTGAAGATAAATTTCGAAATGTTTTTTTTAGTTTTGATTTAGAAGTTTATAAACACTTTAGATAAATGCCCAGGGAAGTATCTCGTACAACTGTTAACTCAAACTGTGGATATATATGGCTGTAATCCCCTGGGAACTTCGATCGAACTACGTGAGCGTGCTGAAAGAAGATTTGGAGGTACTTTGGGTTTTATTTCCGGTTTTCATTATTTTTCTGGCAAACTGTAAATTGCACCGACACCGACACCGACCGAAATCTACCGTAATCTACCGTAATTTAAGTATTATGCAAATTTTATCCTAAGCCTAAGCCTAAGTCTAACTTGCACATCAATATATTATTTGCATAAATTTGAGGCGATGTCGGTGTCGGTGTCGGTTGAATTTACAGTTTGCCATTTTTCTTATGATTATTACAAACAAAAGTACAAACCAATAATATGACTGTATTTGTAAGCAACAAATAAAATAAAATTGTGAAAAAATTTTATTAATTTTAAATGTTGCAAATGAAATGTTTTGTGAGATTTAGTGATGCTTTGCTTGTTTATTCATTACTGACAATTTTTGAGACCCTTTTACCGAAGATATACAATATACTGAAAATAGCAAACGCCTATATTAAAAAGTATGGAAAATAGACCATTATAATAAACCTCTCCATTTAAATGGCACCCTCCATTATAATGGCATAATAGTCATTTTAATTCGGCGAATTAAAATGGAGAGCAAGTCATTATAATAGCCATTTATTGATTTAATTTCACTTCATATATACTCGCAAGTGTAATACTCTCCGGGCCGCATGAGTTTTACCCTGCTGGACAGTATTAAACCAACATGAAAAAACTTTTGCGGCTCGGACAGTATTACACTTGTGAGTATATATGAAGTGAAATTAAATCAATAAATGGCTATTATAATGGCTTCCTCTCCATTTTGACTCGCCGAATTAAAATGACTACTATGCATTATAATGAAGGGTGCCATTTAAATGGAGAGGCTCATTATACTGGCCTACTTTGACTTACTTTTTATATAGGATTTGCACATTTTCGGTATATTATATATTTTTGGTAAAAGGGTGTTAAAAAGCAGTAATGAATAAACAAGCAAAGCATCACTAAATCTCACAAAATATTTCATTTGCAACATTTAAAATTAATAAAATTTTTTCACAATTTTATTTTGTTTGTTGCTTACAAATACAGTCATATTATTGGTTTGTACTTTTGTTTGTAATAATCATAAGAAAAATGGCAAACTGTAAATTCCACCGACACCGACACCGCCTCAAATTTACGCAAATAATATATTGATGTGCAGGTTAGACTTAGGCTTAGGCTTAGGATAAAATTTGCATAATACTAAAAATTACGGTAGATTACGGTAGATTTTGGTCAGTGTCGGTGTCGGTGCAATTTACAGTTTGCCAGAAAAATAATGAAAAACGGAAATAAAACCCAAAGTACCTCCAAATCTTCTTTCAGCACGCTCACGTAGTTCGATCGAAGTTCCCAAGGGATTACAGCCATATATATCCACAGTTTGAGTTAACAGTTGTACGAGATACTTCCCTGGGCATTTATCTAAAGTGTTTATAAACTTCTAAATCAAAGCTAAAAAAAACATTTCGAAATTTATCTTCACATGTGTTTTACAAATAATTCATTCTGGTCTACATAACTAAAATTCAAACATGGGCCGTTTCAAAAATGAACGAACCTAACTTTTTTTCTGCATTTTTTTTGATTTTGATTCGTTACTGCTTAATTGATCAAAATTTTGACTTTATAAATAACTATTGCTTATTTAACAATAAACGCCAATATGTTTTCTTTGTTTTGTTTATTCGAAATTTCTTTCATAAAACCAAAAAAAATTCAACTTTTTAGATTCAGGTCAGGATAGTTTTCATGGCTGAAAAAAGCCTCAGTATAGCCAACAACCTATAGTTAAAATCCTTCAGGCTGAAATTAAGGACGTAACCGCTCGCCGTCAGGAAGAAAAAAAAGAATAAACGCGTGAGAATAAAATTAAAAAAAAAGTTGGCAGGGATGATGTAACCAATTATTATGAAGTTGCGTCAGCTGTTTTTTTACACGTGATATTTTCTTAAAAAACGAGTGGTTACTTTACTACCCTGCTGTTTTCACCCTAATAGAATTCGTCTTTAAACCGTAAACTATCATAGAGTTAATGCTTATTATTTTATTATGTCATTTTATTATTCTTACATTTTATTGAAAAAAGAGCAAAATAACCGCGATATGTCTATTTTTATTTTAAACAAAAAAGAGAATGTTTTATTTATTTTTTATCTAAGCTTTGCGTTTCTTTGTCAGGAAATTGTTAACGTTGGGTACCCCACTATACCCAATAACTTCTAGGTTTTTGTTTTTACGCATTAACATTAAAAATTTCCTAACGTTTGAAACGTAGAAAAGTACATAGATATTATTTTTCTTAAAAAGATGCCCGACAAAAAATTTTTAACTAATCGACAGAAATATCAAATTCCTACTTACACTCAGCTTGAACAACAGCTATTCCAAAAACAAAAAATAAACAGCGTTTTAAAATTAAATTCATGGCAAATTATAATATTTGTTGATAGGTTATATAAGCGTTTTCAATCTTCAACAAAATTACTTGTTTAAAATATTATGCAAGAGGAAGAATATTTTAAAAACCGGTTTCTATTGTTTTAATAAATATTTTCAATGTACATTTAACCCGTTGGGTATAATTATAATCTGAATACAGGATTGCTCATCTTATTTTGATCTTCTTTATCTTACGTTTTTTATGATTTGAGTTAATTTTTCGCGGATATTAATTTTGATTTAAAAGGTTTTAATTTAATTTTTTTTAAAAATGATTAACGTTGGGAATATTAGGCCTGGTTGCACCATAACTACTTAAGTTAAGTAGACTAGTTAAAGTGGCCGTGAATGGGTACATTTTATACAGATTTACAGTTATTTAAGTATCCTACTTGTAGTAATCCAACTTAAGTAGTAGTAATCCAACTTAAGTACTTATGGTGCAACTGGGCTTTAATTTTTCAGTTGTGAAAATGTTTTTAAAAAATATTATCCGCGTTCTCAGCTTCTCTAAAAAATTATAATTTTCTAGTCTTTAAAAATTTACTGATATATTGCCGTTCAAAACAAAAAAAAGATCACAAAACCCCAATTTTTTACAAGAAACCAAAGTTTTTACAGCGAAGTTTGCATAAAATAATTTGCATCAAACACAATAACATCATTCTGGGAACTTTGATCCCAACAACAAAAAATCGTTATCATACGTTTTCAAAAGTTATCCTGTACCAAATCGGGAGGTAGGATGTTTTAATAGTCACCATGCTAAAGTTCGTAAGTTAAGCTCTAAATAAACTAATAGGACGCAAAAATAGGGTATGTGTTTTATGTCACACCAAAATTAAAGTGTTATTTCACCAAAATTTGTAAAAAATAAAAATGTCTCGGTTCGCAAACACGTTTAAAGGACGCAAAACATAAGTTGGTGTGTTTTAAAAATCACCACACTCATTTGATTAAACAGTCACATCTGTTGGACTCTCAACCACATTTATAAAACTACATTTTTAACTCTCACTTTTAAATATTTTGTTTTTTTTTTCTTACTAAAGGTTAAAAATACAAGAATTTAATTTATGTACGATGTTTCGATTACGGCCTTATTGATTACTATGTAACTTGGAAGCCGTCATTATTTATTACAAAGATCTTCTTCTGTACCACATATATACCACATGGTACAAAAAACACTCAAACTACATTAACTTTTCGTAAACTGCGCACAGATACATTATCTGGTCCACTTAACAGAGCAAATGCACCTGCATACTAAAAAGATCTACAGTTTCCGTTAATGATTACAGTGTGTTATAATTTATGTGGTATACTTGTAGCTGCACTGATAAAGCGGTCACAAACATTAACGCAAGGATTAACCAACGATTGTTGATTGGCTTTTGCATTGGCTCACATAATATAGATATAAATTGATAAAAAGTTGCATCCTTTAAGTAATGATTAATAATGTAGATAAATTTATAACATAATAAAACGTAGATAGGAATTAAAATTTTTATCAATTTAAATTAATAACGTGAACCAATGCAAAATCGAAAAAGTGTCTTTTTTAATTTTTTTAATTTTGATTTAAAAATTAACAATATCATGTATTTAACTTTTTTTCATAATAGACTATTTCGACATAAGGCGTTTTACACAGTAAAATTCCAATACACATTAGGCCGAAAGTTGAAATTAAAATAATATTTAAATGAAAACTTCTATTAATTTTGCAGTGTAAAATAACGCGTAAACACTAAAGGCAAAATATAAATTTGATTGGATTTGTAATAATGTAGTTATTAATGTTTAATTTCGTAAAAATGCGAACATAAAAAATAAAATTACGATCATAACCGAGCACCGAATATATAAGTAGGATTTTACTTGGGAGTAAGCAGATGGTCCGATGGTCTAGTGGTTTGAGGCGGTCGGCCTCAGACTGCAAGGTCGGGCGTTCGAATCCCAATAAAGTCTCTTTTTCACTTTTTGTACCGGGAATTTATTTAAAATTATCAAAATTTTATTTAAACTTATCAAAATTGAATTTAATAAAAAAAATTCAGATCTTTTTAGATATTTAAAAAAATCAATTAATTGATTATTGATTGGTATTAATAAAATAAGAAAGAAAATAGACCTGCTAGTGATTGATGTAGATACTGGATTTTTGATGTAGATATTTTGCTTTTGGCACAAAAAAATTAAAATTAAAGTGCTGTAATGTAAAAAGCTTCTTGGAGTCTATTGTTTAATTTCTTTTGATATAATAATGGTTGATTTTTTAATTAAAAATCCTGCAAGAAATATTGTTGTGGATTTTATACGTAAATAATCTTCCGGAAAATAATTTTTCCAAAACACAAAACACCAAGTAAGTATTATGCAGCTATATTCTATCTACCGAAAAAGAAAAAAACTAATTATAATTTATACGTCCCGGTACAAAAAGTGAAAAATAGGTTTCATCGGGATTCGATCTCCGAAATAAAATTTTGATAAGTTTAAATTCCCGGTACAAAAAGTGAAAAAGACACTTCGTTGGTTTTTGAACTCCCGACCTTGCAGTCTGAGGCCGACCGCCTCAAACCACTAGACCATCGGACCATCTGCTTACTCCTGAGTAAAATCCTACTTATATATTCGGTGCTCGGTTATGATCGTAATTTTATTTTTTATGTTCGCATTTTTACGAAATTAAACATTAATAACTACATTATTACAAATCCAATCAAATTTATATTTTGCCTTTAGTGTTTACGCGTTATTTTACACTGCAAAATTAATAGAAGTTTTCATTTAAATATTATTTTAATTTCAACTTTCGGCCTAATGTGTATTGGAATTTTACTGTGTAAAACGCCTTATGTCGAAATAGTCTATT
>JASAMX010025130.1:0-29570 GCA_030248175.1 Microlaimidae sp. YZB2_3
CGATAAATAGTTTGAAAACCATGTTTCTAATAATATTTATTTAATCTTCTTGGCTGGCTTCCAAACACTTAGCTCAGCATTCTCAAGAATATAATATAGATGTAATGCATAAATAAAAAATATGCTTTACAGTGAGAGCATAAGTCACTTAGTTTTAAAGAAAGTAGTTTGACATAATCATTTGCTTTTTTTGAAACATCTTTTATGGTTTTAATGGGTTTTTTCTACACTTATTCAGGTGTTATTTTGA
Organism: Microlaimidae sp. YZB2_3; assembly: GCA_030248175.1. Classification (NCBI taxonomy): domain Eukaryota; kingdom Metazoa; phylum Nematoda; class Chromadorea; order Desmodorida; family Microlaimidae; species Microlaimidae sp. YZB2_3. Next base: position 251 of record JASAMX010025130.1, read on the forward strand.
GTACCGAGCGAAGGGAAATAAATCTTTACTGGATGTATTTAATGAGCCTTCTTCCTTTTTCTTCAAAAAAATAATAATAAAGTGGCAAATAAAAAAATATCCCCAAATCAAAACAAAATGACAAAGGAGCATGTAATAAATCGTTAAAAACCTTGAATATATTTTATATTTTACAAATTAAAGGATTGTAAAGAACACAACAAATGCATATTTTGTAATTTTTTTAAATAAGAAATACAAAAAACTAAATACAAACTAATAAAGTAACTGACTTAATTTCGGCCACGCCTTAATTTCGGCCACCAATTTAGGGTGTTAGAAAATTGGCTTATTTTTAAAACACAAAAGAACTAGCACAAAAGTAACTGGATTAATGTTTAATAAAGTGTTTTTGCAAAAGTTTTTTATTTTTATTATTCTACATTATCAACATTTTCATACAAAAAGTGAATTTTTTATGATTTTCTTAATTTTTGCTTTGTGTTTAAACTGCATCAAATTTAGAACGAAGCAATATATAACCTTAAAATATCTTCTATTTAGGGCTAAAAGTTGTTAATTTTCATGTTTTGATATTTTTTTCAAAATCATTTTGCAATGCGTTTAACTAACTGCGCATTTTAAGATTCCATTAATTTCGGCCATTTTAAAATTTAGGTAAAAGAACCTGCCGTTTTTGCTGTTTTTAAATATCATTGTACTATTGTATTATTGTTATTAAAACTTGTTTTTTTAAGGTTTTGACATAATTATTTAAAGTCTTGCTAATAATAACTATTAAAGTTCGCAAACGGGAAAAATTAAGTTATATGTACCAAGAAAAATACCTAAGAGTAAATTTGCAACCTTTAGAAATTTTTATTGTTCGTTTAAGCAATAGTTATGGCCAGTTTTTTGTAGGTGGCCGAAATAAATGGCACGCGCCTTAACTTCGGCCACTTTAAAAAAGTTCAAACCTTCACTAATTTTTAAGTGTAACAGAAATATTCAAATTTTGCACTGAAATAACAAATATAGCTATTGTTTGATTTTTAGGCCAAATTTTGGCTTGATTGAAAAAGCCAGAAAAAACTTATTCATAAAAAATAAAAAAGGTGGCCGAAATTAAGGCAGTTACCCTACATTCTTTATAAAAAATACCGCAGATTTGTCGGCATTTTAATGCAAAATAAAGTTCATTTTTAAAAATTCCCCAAAACACCAAAGAAAAATAAAAATATTGCCCATTAAAAATAATTACGGTAGTGCAGTGGATGGTCTTTGGATACGCATTTGAGGGTCCTAAGTTCGAATCCCTCAGTAGTAGTGTTTTTTCTCGCCTAGGCATATTTCTAACATAAACATTAATGTTTAATTTCATTTCTTTATTGTTTTGCATAAAAAAAAACCGAATGAAAATAACGAATACTTATTTTAAAGAAATTACAATTGTGCACATTTGCATGTCATATCCTTTTGCTTCTTTCACGTATCATTTTTAAACTAAACTGAAAATTTTTTTGTTCCTGGTTATTTTTTCAACAAATAGTCCTTTTAAGTAATTGTGTACATATTTTTCATATTTTTTAATTTATTAATAACAAATTAATACAAATGTAATTTCTTAATTTGTTTTCGCGGTTTTTTTATATTAAAAGAGGTTAAATTTGCCCTTATTTAAATTATTTAAATTTGTATGAATGTGATTTGAAACTAGCATAATAATATATTTGTGTTATTTATTCTGGTTTTCACGCAGCATCTGTTTTTTGTCGCTTATTCGAGTTTTAATAAAAGGTACGGTATTAAATTGTAAAATTTTTTGAAAATCGGCCAGCAAGACAAAATATGTTTAGAAACATGGTTTTCAAAGCATTTATCGTGACACCCGTCCGTCACGATGACACCCGTCCGTCACGATGACACCCGTCCGTCACGATGACACCCGTCCGTCACGATGACACCCGTCCGTCACGATGACACCCGTCCGTCACGATGACACCCGTCCGTCACGATGACACCCGTCCGTCACGATGACACCCGTCCGTCACGATGACACCCGTCCGTCACGATGACACCCGTCCGTCACGATGACACCCGTCCGTCACGATGACACCGGTCCGTCACGATGACACCCGTCCGTCCGCTGGTTGTCTTTCGCATGGCCGCGTTTGTAAAACACGAGTGTCACACCTTTGTCCCGAATCATCGTATTATCCACCTTTGGTAAAACTAATTAAAATAAAAAAATTAACGTATCACGTAATTTTTCAACCAATAATACTGGAAAAAAAAGCCACTATGTCGGAATGGTCACAACAGTCAGAGTCCTGCGTGCAATAATAGTGTATGTACGCCGTACCCACAACACAGAGAAAAAGAAAATACAGTCAGAAAACCTCGTGCCAAAATTGAATGTGCAGGCCACATAATACATACCACAAAGAAAAATAAAACTCACAGCAAAGAAAAACTCCATAGCTGAGAATACTAACAATAATAAAAAAATTTAACACTAATAAAGAAGCACACTACTTATAATCATGCAATAAATTATGAATAAATTTCTCGCATTTTTTAAGATTACAAAGATCAAATTTTACGAGAAGAGGTCAATATTTATCAGTAAAAGCTAAAATTTTTTAAATTAATTCTTTATAACCGAACTCTAACTTGCTGAAATTTTTAAACAACAATTTAACTCGAAAGCCGAAATCAGTAGCCGTAGAGCAAATTCTAGCAAATCTGATTAACTGTGTATAAAAACATTAAGTCCAAGATCATTGGAAACACTACTAGTTTTATGTACATACCTAATAACTTTAAAGCTAAAGTCGAAAGTTTTATTATAAACGGCGATTTTAAGGTTATCTTCAATAACTCTGATATCAAGATCTAAATAATTACATGACCAATTATTGACACTTGTATCTGATAATGGAAGCTCCTTAGGATATACATTTTTAAAAACATTTAATAAGTTATAATCATTGATCGAATTAGATGCACAAAACACATCATCAATAGATCTTGTTGTCAAAGCTAATATATTTTTTAGCCTCGGATTAACCTTTAGAAACTTAAATTCAATAAATGACAACGTAATATCAGCTAATTGGAGAGACGAGTTACCGCCTTAAGGTATACCAGTGGCTTGCCAGAATGTACGTTCTGAAAACACTACATAAGAATTTTTTCCAATAAAACTAATAAGTTGTTTAATTTGGGTGCTATCAAAAGTTTTATAATTTATACGCAAGTCGGAATAGTAACATTTGGAGTAGCCAACGGTTAAAAAAGGTTAACCTGAATTTTTAAAAAGAAGATCTACCAAACCCGACATATTCTCTAAAACAACGTTATGTGGCAAACTAGTATTTAGCGTACTAAAATCCACAGAAAAAACTTTATAAACTTTATTTACCGATCTTAACTTGGAAGCAACTTGTAGACTATTATCCACAGAGCAATAAACTTTGCCAATTTTATCTTCTAAAGAGAAACAATAATTACAAAAATGTGATTGAAAAATTTTAAAATTTTACCTAGTAAAATAGACGCCATTATAGTACTAGCTTTAGAAGCACCAGCAATGTGCCTAAAGCCAATAGGGCTTTTATGAAATTTAGGATTAAACATATTCTAATACAAAAAAGCACGTTAAAGTTTTCAAATAGATGTTGTATTATTTGTAGTATTTTTAATTTCAAAAACAATACAAAAATGCATTTAATTTGAGAGGAATTTTGTTTCGTGGTGGGACCGCCTACTGAATTTTTGTTATGCTAGCCATATTTGTCAAAAATATTTGCTAAGTTTGTTTGTATTCAATTATTCTTGCGTGTAATTAGAATAGAAACAGAATTTAAAATGATAGGATTTGACTAAAGCTGTTCCAGAAATACTGTAAATAAAAGAATAAGGTTAAAAATATTAAACGTTTCCTTGAAATGACGTCAAATGTCATTTTAGGAGGAATGTGGCATTGTGTATAAGCTGGTACGACGCCCCCATTTTCATGAATAGTTTGTGTACATTCAGCTGTAATTTGATGTGGCAACAATTAATTCACAAGGTTTGTTTGCTATATTTACCTATTTGTATATTCCTCTGGCTGGCGTGATTTTCAGGCTAAGTGTACACATCCCAAGACCGCGGGATTAAATCGCCGGACAAACCAGTTGAAAGTGCGGGATGCCACAGACGGGCGGCGATACGGTTTACTACGTGCAATCAAACGTGCGAAAAATGAGAATTTTCCACATTTATAAATAATTGATCAACAATTTCATTTCGATTTTGACAGTATATACGCGGCGTATTTTAAAAACCCTTGTTTTACGTTAGAAAATTATTTATATAGCGCGATTCGTAGAATTTTCTCTGTCTCCCTTTCTCTTTGTGGAAAGAATTGTAGCATTGCTTCGAAAAGTTTGAACGGGGCTCCGATTCGCTAATAAACGCCCACATGCAATTGTGTTTTGGCCGACGACGTTTTTGATCGTCATTTTTCCGAAGTGTTTGTTAAATCCCACACTAACTTAAATATGTAACAAATTTTTAACCTTGACTCAGCGTAGTTTATTTAATTTGCGGTGGGTATGAGGTTTTGTTTGTTTTAAGTAGATTTTAATATGTTAAAAAAACTAAATTCATAATTCGAGTAGTTATGCTTGTTATCTATCTGTTCTTATACTTCTTGAGCAGGACAGATAAATCAGTGCGTCCTCAACTTACTGCAATGTAATGTGATGTGACTGTCTTTTCTAAGCTTATTTCAGATAAATGCCGCTATTTTCAGATTAATGCATGATATTTTATATCCGGTTTATTTTTTTTTGTTTTTGTTACATTATTTTTTGAGTTTTTTAACTATAATAATAACCTTGTTTTTATTTTTCAAACAAAATTTGAGAATGAAATCAAAAAATTTTAACATTTTCAATACATTAATAGAGCGAAAAGCTCAGACTCTCGTTAAATTTAAGATTTTTCTATTGTTTTAACTTTTATAAAAACTATTAAGCCCGACCCATTAAATTTTAATCGGCCGGCCCGGCCCATCTTTTTTTCTGGCATATTTTAGACAAAAAGTTAATATAAAATTTAAAAAAATTATGCCCGTAAGTTCAAAAAATGTAAAATCTTTGTCGGCACCGGTGTGTTTTAAAACTTTGTTTTATTAGTAAACATTAAAAATGCTTTACATGATTTTTCCTATAAACTGCTTCACAAAAATCTATTATTAAGACCACTGATGTTCTCTGGAGGTTTGTCATATTTTGTGCTAATTTCTTAAATAGTTAAAGAGTGATGTTACATCATTATTTTCTTTAAATTTTTTTGTAAAGCAATTTTTTGAAAAGTTATTAAAAACAAAAGAAATAATCTCAAAAATCTGAACGAAATAGCTTAACCCATTCCCGTAATTGCCTTTTCTTCGGTTACAATCGTGAAACTTTCGTATGACCTATGTCGTACTTCCGTCATACATATTTCTTTTGCGCGAATAGTGCCCAGTGAGCAAGCAAATTGGAATAGTTAAAGCTGTAGGGTAGCAATATGCAAATAATTCTAACGGATACAGTGTATTACGTAGGATATTTCACATGGCAAAAATTTGCGTATTACTACCATACTAGAAATTTGCATACTACTGCAGCTTTAACCATTTCAATTTGCTCGCTCACTGGGCACTACATGTATTCGCGCACAAAAATTATTTCTTACGGAAGTACGACTTAGGTCATGCGCAGAGTTTACCCCGGTAAAGTTTACGTACGACATTTGTCATACGAAAATACCACCACCGTGAGACGAAGGTTTCACCTTTGTGGTACGAAGGTTTGATGGTTGTAACGGGGGAAAAGGCCATCACGGGAACGGGTTAAAACACGATTTAAAGTTTAGCCCTATTTGAATAGCCTTTTCCACTGTTACAACCGTGAAACCTTCGTATGACAACGGTGAAACCTTCAAATTACGGTGGTCGTATTTTTGTCTAATCATTGTGATTGTGGTACGTAAGTAAACTTCACCGTGGTAAACTCTAGGTACTTTTTACGTGATTAGTGACCAATGGCGAGGAATTTAAAGTGGTTAAAGCTGTACGGTAGTAAAATATGCAAATTTTATTTACGGATAAAATGCATTAAGTACTACCTGGGTGATACGTAGAGCTTCTCGAGCTGAAGTTTACGTACCACAATAATTAGACAAAGATACTACCACCAGTTTCACCGGGTTAATAAGAAGCTTTCACAATTGTAACCGGAAAAAATACATTGACTAAAAATTACTTATTAAGGACCGGAGTTCCGGAATTTCTTTTATTTTAAATGGCCGGAGCTCCAAAGCGTTAAAACATCACTAATTCTGCTACTATAGACGGTTACATTTATTTTTCCCAAAGGCGTTTGTAACAATATAAATTGTATAAAGAAACTGATTTAGTGATAAATTGTAAAACCATAATATTATAATATATAAGCTACAACTGTTTAAGGTCAGAAATGTTTAATAAAATAAATACTACTCGCATCTTTATACAAGGTACCATTATGTTTACGACAGTTGTGACTTAAACAGTCGTATTTTAAATTAAATAAAATGCTAAAACAGGAATTATTCAAAATTGTATAATAATATCTATACAATTTTTATGTTATTTATGTTACAATGAATATATAGGAACAGTTTCGAAACCACGTGCAGAAGAACAATAAAATCTATCAAAAGCTCGTTTTTTCTAAAAAAATAAAGTAAAATTCCTAGAATTTTCAAACTTGTTACATTTACCGTTTTATATTCTATTTTTCTCAATTGTTTTTAATGAGATTTAGTATTTTTATACTTAGTTTTAGCCGTACAGGCGAAAATTACTGAAATTTAGCTTCTGTTTATAGTTAAATAAAGTCACATCCCCGCGAAAAAAAACACACACAAAAGAAACAGTTGATAAAGCTGGAAAAATTGCATAAGTTTTTATTTTATTTTTTTTTAACATTACTACTTGAATAGGCAGTGAATTGCATCATCAATAAATCTATAATTTTAATAGTATTTTTTGATAAATTATTATTAAACGTTTACAATACGTTAAAATAGAAACTTTGAATAGGGAATCAAGTTCTGTACTATGAGTCTGTCGGGAAAACTCGTATTTCACGTTGTAAACTGGTCTAAGTTTTAAGGTTTATTTTAAAAAAGAGTGTTTCAACATTTGTGAAGTTGGATTTTATAATTGATGAGAAATTTTTTTGGAATATGAATTAATTTAATTTTGCGGTATGTAAAATTCAGTAAATTGTTATTATTTATTACGTAGATTTACGTAACTGTTGTATGACTTTGGGTACTAAACTGAATGTTTGGTTCGAGATTAAAGTATGGAATTATACCCAGTAGAATGAAATTGTAGTGGATAAAATGAAATGCGTCCCATAAAAATGCGTCGTAATAATTAACCGTATTTTAATTAAATACGAAATTATATGCGAAAAATGAAAAAATCTTAAAATGTCAGTTTTTAAAAGTCAAATATTTTTATAATACTATATGTACATTACATACACAACATAACAAAATTTGGTCTGATGTTCCACAACAAAATGAAAATTCTTTGTTAAATAAATATTTTATTTGACAAATTGTTTAAAAACCCAAAGAATTCAAAAGAATTCAAAAGAAATAAAACAATGTCAAGTATTAATGTTGGTCCAATCTTTCAAGCCATTTTTGTATTGTCTAAAAAATTTCGTGTGAAATTTTTGGGCAAGCAAAAAAAAACTAAACTAAAATATAGCTTCAAACAATGTTTGGAACCTTCGATGTCGACCTACAATTTTGGTTTGCTGTAGCTCATCACAAAATATTGTTTTATAAAACCGACAATAATTTCTTTTTTTTTTAAAATTATCCGTATGACCGCTGTATTTGATAAAACTCATATTCGCAGTCCTTTCATGCGGTAGTGTTTATGTTTGAAGCAGATTTCTTTAAACCATTCTTAAAAAAACCGAAAGTTACTGTATAGTTAGGCATTATCGTTTTCAATACCAGATATATTTGCATAAACGTTAGAATTAAAAATACCCTCAAATGGCGGGTAAAAGTAGGAATTCGCGGTCATATATTTTCTCCGTGTGAACCAAAAAAGAGGTGTATTTATTCGGTTTCCGCGTTCCTTGGAAAATCTTTTTTTTATATATTGACTTAATGTGATTTTATAGCTTCAAAAATCTGAAGAAATCTTTAACACTCAGCAACGCTTTTTCAAATGGGCGAGGTTTTTGGCCATCGTGAACTCACCTATCTTAATTTAGTAAAATCAATTATATATCGAATTGCAAAACTGTTTATTAAATATATTTTAAAATTTAGAAAGCCTTGGAGCTGTATTACAATAGAAATTAAAAAATATCATAAAGATGATTACACCCGACCAAGCGCCGCTATTCATGGGTTCTAATCGGGCCAGTGTGTACCGAAGTCAGAGCAGCACAGGAGACCCAGGCACGCCGACCACCCCGGCCGCAGCTTCCCACTCGCGCAGCCAATTTTTTCCCAGCATGGCTCACAACACCAGCAGAACTTCCTACACTGCTGATGGAAGAAGAGCGCTGAATGGAGCTCCTGTTACTATGTATGATAACTATTTTTGTATCATTGTTGAAAAGAATTTACAATCCAGTTTTGAAAATTAAAATTTTTTTAATACTGTATAAAATATAAAACAATATGGGTTTGTCCGAAAAACTTCTTTATAGAGAAATAATAATACATTGTATTAATATAGCTGATGTTAAAAGCCAAACAATAATCAGTTGATTTTTGCAAACTTAAAAGGTGAAATTTATAACTGAAATTATAGTATTTAAATCGTCTGTATGAAAATGACTTTTTAAATAAATTGCTTAGCCTAATCTAAATCTCAATCAATTATCTATATTTGGGATTCCACGTTCATGTTTTCTTTATCTAAATTCTTATTATTTTGCGGTGTATTAAATTTTAGTTAAACTATTACTACCTCTAAAATTTACTATTCACTATTCACTACTACGAAAATCTTTTTTTTTAAATTATAATAGTCAACAGATTTTTGAACTGGAGTCTATGGTAATATTTGCTTAATAATAAACTTAAAACGATTGCGGCCGTTAATTTGTTTTAAAAAACTAGTGCAATACTTGGTCTTGGCACATGAAACTTATCAGTGGTTTTTTAAAATTAAGACTAAATTATACTTTTACCAACTGGCATTTGCTTTCGAATTATAGTTTCAAGAACGCACTACATTCATCATATATTGTTTTCATTATGGAAATTAATGATGCGTATTTAAATTTTATTACATATCAACTGTTAATATAGAATCTGATTTACAAAACTGTTTTACAAATATTATAATTTTTATCAGATATGATTAAACTAAAATTTAATTAAAAATTTGAATTTTGAAAAAGACAAATATATACAGTTTTTAAATATTTTTCAAAAAAAAGTAAAGAAAAAGTTGTTCGTGACAGTGTTTCAAAAATACCATGAAACTACAGTTCTGAAAAATGAATTCTGAAATTCTGAAATGCTTAAACAAAATCTATAGCTGAAACTGTAGTTTAAAAACTACAATACAGTACAATCAACAGTTTGCATAAAATCAGTTTACCACCACTCTCTAATATTTTAAAAATAATATAAAATAAAACTAAAAAGAAAAAATGTATGTTATTTTAGAAAACTGGACAATTCGCTCCCTAAAATTCGCTCCCGGGGCAATTCGCTCCTCACCCAATTCGCTCCCGGCATTTGTTATAAACGCAATTTTTATTACACCTACTTTATTGGGGAGCAATTGCCTCTTAGACAATTCGCTCCCTGGACACTTCACTCCCAGGACGATTCGCTTCCTAGACATATCGCTCTCTTTACAATTAAATCGCTCCTTGCGAAGATGAATTTTTGAAAAATCGTAGGTGGCCCGATTTATTCTCGTTATTTCTTATAACCGTAATATTGAAAAACATACTTTGTTTTGGATAATTCGATTCTAAATTTTTTAATTGCTTTTTATAACACTCCTTTCGCTGGATACAAATAAATTTAACTTTTCAATTTACCAAATAACTTTCGATTTTGTTGCAAAAAAGGTGACTGTCAGACAATATACTTTCTACCAAAACAATTCACTTCCAAAATATCTCTCGGGCACAAATTTAACTGATTATGTCCTTTCCACTTCGGCCACACTGAGAAAAAATAATTATATATTAAATTATTACGCAATGGTCAAGGAATTATTAAAAAAATTTATTTGGTGCAAATAAGTTTGTTTTTTTAGGAAACGGTCTCCGATATAACGCAGTTTTTATGGAAGGATATTATTATTTTCTCCAGAAAAAATACCTTCTGCAAATATCTTCGGAAAAATTATCTTCTTTGAAAATTATTCGCCATTTTAAAAAGTTTTTTTAATATTTTTTTAGTTTGATTTTAAGGTTTTGCGTAGGCTTCTTATGGAAAACAAAGTTTTCTCTTGTTATGAATTTAAGTGTTTCCGAATATTTCTTTCCAAAGATATGCATAGATATCCAAAGATATCCAAAGATATGCAGAATGATTTCTTCCTAGCGCCATTATTAATAAACATTTGAACAAACAAACGTATTTTTTGTTTTAAATTAATGTAATACTAATTTTTTTAGCGTGATCGGAAGATGACACATCAATCAATATCAAAGTAAACCAAAGCAAAAACATTTAAATATTGTTGCTAAACATTTATTTTGGCATATGGTTTTGTTGTTTGTATAGTACTTTCTACATATTTCCTAACAACAGAAAATTAAGAATTCATCTGAAGGTTATATAAAGGAAACGAAATGTTTTGATACGTAGTTCGCTTTTTTAAAAGAAAATTTTGATTTCTAAATGGTATTATTAGAATTACAGCAAATAAATCACAACAACATGTAAAACCACTAGTAAACAATATTTTTTAATGACATCATTCATTTAATATTTGTCGAAATAGAAAATAAAAAAAATTAAACTCAAATTTAGAATTTAAACCAAAATTTATACCAGAAATTCATTACAAAAAGCAAATTTTTTCCAAAAACATAAGCTTAAAAGGAACTATACTTCTAAAACACCTTGCGAACTAGGAATGAAACGCAAAGAAATAGTAACGCGAGAAAATGAGTTGTGCAGGGAGCGAACTGTCCATAGGGAGCGAATTGTCTCCAATTCGTTATTTTAAAACAGTATATAGAACTTAGTTAATATTACGAAAAATACATGTAAATAATTAATAAACAAATCCACGTTGAGATTTTAAGGACCCTCAAAATGTCATATAGTATTCGTGACCACGTCATATATGTTTTGATCGGTGGGAATGATTGTGGGAGGAGGAGAGGAAAAACAGGGCTTCAAAATGCAGGTGTGAATATGACTAAAAGAATGCCGTGCGTGTGGGTTATTAGAAATGCACTGGCACGTTATTAGACACAAATAATGAATTCTTAAAAAAATTACGCGCGGGATCCTTTTATGCGCGCGGGATTACTTCCTTTAAAAAAATGAATTTTGACCAGAGTGTGAGAAATTAAGACCAAATTATACGGGATATGTGTAGATTAGTAATGTTTTCGGAGCTTCGAAATCCAGATTGGAGCTTTGTTTTTAGAAGATCCGGAGCTCCGCTTTATGTTGGTACTAATTTTATGAATAAATCTAAAATAATGCAATTAATTATTTTATCAAACATTTTTTTCAAACTAATTTTTTTTAAAACTTATTAAAAAAATAAAAAGTTCTAATTTTTATAATAGAATAACTTGGAAGATGTCTTGAGCTTTAAAAACGTGAAATCACTCATGAGCTAAGAGGTGGAGCTCTGGAGCTATCTCCTTTTAAATGGCCGGAGCTCCGGACCTTCTAAAAGTGGAGTTCGGAGCTCCGGGGAACATCACTAATATACGTATGCATTTTGGCTGGACCCACACATATCACATATAATTTGTGCTTTACTTCTCATTCTGTTTCTATTAATTAATTTTGATATATTCTTGCGCTATTACCATATCTGTAAGTTTATATAACAGTTCAAAAATTGTTAAAACATTATGTTGTGGAGTAATTCTTAAGGTATGAACCTGAAGACCTTTGGAGCGATCTTTTTCGCAGAAATACAGTGAGACAAATGCACAAACTCTCAGTCCATGAATTTCAAAACGAAAACGGTGGAGATCAAACGGACAATGCACTTCGTAAGCCATTTTTTACTATTATTATATTTCTTAATTCTTATCAAAGGTTTCTAGCGCTCCAATGGAGGGGCATCTAAAAACAGCCTTCTGTTTTTCGGGGCAGCAAATGTTTTTGAACACATGTATACATATTTGCATATTTTTTATTGTTAGTTATTAATTGTCCTCTTCTAAAGATAAAGACTATCAGGGTGAAAATATATGAGTGGTAAAGTAACCACTCGTTCTTTAAGAAAATATCACGTGCAGAGAAACACTGTTTTTTGGGGCAGCAAATGTTTTTGAACACATGTATACATATTTGCATATTTTTTATTGTTAGTTATTAATTGACCTCTTCTAAAGATAAATTCTATCAGGGTGAAAATATATGAGTGGTAAAGTAACCACTCGTTCTTTAAGAAAATATCACGTGCAGAGAAACACATGACGCAACTAAATAATAATTGGTTACATAACCACTGAAAACTGTTTTTTAATATTTCTCGCTCGCGGGTTTACTGTTTATTCCTTCCTGACGGAGAGCGGTTATGCCCTTAATTTCAGCCTCTAGCGGCTCAGCTAAACCAACTGTAGCTCTTGAAAAAAACTGGATTGTTTAAAACTACACAATACTTAACCAAACATAAATTTGTTATTGTCTCCAAGTTATTCAGAAAATATGTAAAAAGAACTTAAGATCGCTCGTTTGGCACGTGTGAAGTACACCAAATATAAAACTCAGTTGGTTTTTACAATTTTAACAACTGGAAATTGACAATACATTTCGGAATAAGCAGATTTACGCAAACCAGCCGTCTAACAGGAGAGCATTAACACTCCCAACGGTAAATACGGTTTTTGACTCTAAATTAAAAAAAGCCAGTTCAGTTTTATTATTGGCTAAAATTTCCATCAGGTTTATAAAAGAGGATTGTGTTTACCTCATAATGGTTTTGCCTTTCAGTGGCTCAGCTGAAAAATTTACAATTATTTTTTTGTATTGTTTTTTACCATTTAAATATTTTATAATTGCCAAGACCATTATGATAGTGAAAAATTGATTTGTTCATTTACTTTTTTATTTTAACTCATTACCTCACAATTTAATTTTATAACTTAAAACTATTTATATTGTTTTATTTTTATTTTTTATTAATTGTCAAAATTTTATCAGTTAAAAAATGATTGAAAACCAGTATTGGAGGTTTATGGCGAAATGCATATCTGATGACGGCTTATAAACTGTATAGTAGTTAGCTACATAATAATGTTAAAAACGTGTTTTATTTTTAAAACCATATACATTTGTAATATTTAAAATGCTAAAAACATGTCTTTTTATAAGAACGAATTTTATTGATGATTTTGCACATTATTTTTTATTTTGGCTTGCGGATTTGTCCTTCACAGGAACTTAGAACCGATAGCTTAAAATTGTTAAAATCTATGCTTACTTAATTTTAAATCTAAACTTTAAATTAAAAATCAGGAAATTAAAGCCATTCACCTGAGAAATTGCTTAAATTTACACCTGAGCCTTGGTCAAAGTCAGCAAAAAAAATTTCTTTTGTTATGGGTTTGAAGTTTCCATTTTTTCGGCTTCAACTTCCCAAAAATTTCTGACGGTTCGAAGTTTTCTACTTTTGACTCCAAAAACCACTTACCCACCAACGCATTATTTTATTAGTTAAAAATATAGAGGTTGTGCGTGTGGTTGCCAAGTCCGCGTTGAGTAATCGGCATTACGTATGCTGCTTGAAACAAAATAAATAAGAATAAAATTAAAACTTAAAAAATATAGTACGCTTAAAGTTGACCACAAAAGATCTTTTTATAATTTATAGTCAGTCAGAAGTTCATTTACAAAATATTCCTTTGTTCTGATGAAATTATTACAAAGTTTTAATCGTGAAAAGGTTGCTAATGCGAATATTTAAGTCTCAAAATTTATTGATTGCGAACAAAAGCTATTATTTGAACTACTGTAGGAAAAAACTAATTTTAAAATTAGAACTGTATCGCCAAACGACATGAATAATTTATAACCCCATTATCAAAAAAATTAAGTTTTGTTTTCTAACATTAAAATGATGAATCAGTACCTTAATAAATCAAAACCATTTTTCTATATCTACCTAAATTATTTTTGTTTCATAAGGCAAAAAAGTCATGTTAAACAAATTAAACATTTTTTGGCGTTTTTAAGCTTGTCAGATTTGCATTAAAACTTTTTGAATTTAAAAATAAATACTTTTATTTGCAATTTAAGTTTTAAATTTGATTTTCAAAGTATCATTTTATTGTGTAGTGATCGTAAACTGCGATATCAAAATTTTTTAAACTTAAAATTATCCTCACATGTGTATTCAACCTACGCTTGTACACTGTAACAGTCAAATAAAACAGAATTTGTATATCATGGATAATCAATTTGATTTTCATACTATTTCTAACAATACAATGTGTAAGTTTAAATAAGCCATTAAATTTAAATTTAAAATAATGTGATAATAATTTCAATCTGCTTCTAATATTTAGAATAATATATTTCAATTTAAAAATAGTGTTTTAAAATCAAATCAATATCAAAAAATTTATTCACTATTTTTTTTTAAATTGTATTTCTCATTTTTTAATAAAAATGCTGAAATTTAGAATCACAATATATTTCAGTTTTAAATAAAATTTTAAAATAAAATCAATAAAATGCGTTCACTTAAAAGTGCGGTGCGGAGTCAAACTTTTTGTCTTCGATTTTGATAATTTTTGTGAAGTTTGCCCCAACTTTCTTTCCTTCACTTCGTGTTTTTAGCGAAAAAATGGAGGGTGTTTTGTAAACGCAATATCTCGACAAATACTGCACCAATCTTTACGATCAAGGTAGCAAATTAAAGTAGAAAGTAGTCGCTTTTTTTAGTACATAATTTGTAACTTAAATTTTTATACTCATTGAGCAATCTTTCACGTGCAGAAGTGTCAAAAACGCCATTTTTGTGGGGTCATAACTCCTAAACGACTGGAAATACTTTGTTGAAAAAATTTTTGTGGGCTATTGGAAGTAGAGGTAAGGTTTTCTTAAAAAATTATCAAAATCGAAGACAAAAAGTTTGACTCCGCACCGCACCTTTAATGTTTTTTCTTTATATTATTATTTCTATTTTCTTTATAGATATGAGTTTTTTAGCTTTATTTATTTTAGGATTTTTGTCGTTTAACAATTGAAAAATAAGTTTTGAAAATGTTTTTTGTAAATTAATTTAATTTAATGATCTTATGGTTGAATTATATCTGGCTGACCCCGAAAATTAGAATGCAGACATGATCGGACCAACTGAAATTGTGCGGTTATGACGTTTTTTTATAAAAAAAATAAGAACGCAGATTTTTTTAATTCCACTTTTTTTACAAAATATACAAAAATTAACCGACATGGGTTTTGATCTTTATTATTAAACCGCTTTCGTTAAACAATTTGAATGGTTTTATTGTTAAATAGTCGATTTAATACTGAAATTATCAACTAGATTTTATTTGCCTATAGTCGATTTGATATTAGGAGCGGTCAATACTTAAAAATAAGACTTTACGTTATAGTTGGAATATAAATGAACTGTAATTTTCTTTGCAGCAAAAAAGGATACATTTTTTTGTACTATGTACGGTGATATGCACGCACTTTTAGTAAAAATCGCCGTAGTAAAGGTTGCTTACAAAATGTTTAAGTAGTTTTAAATATGTTAGTGAAATATGAAGCTAATACCAAAGATTTATGGTTTATTATATGTACGTATCCATATATTTATATTTATTGCCTGCATAATTTTAGCTTTAACTTAAACTTGAAACTATTATGTTCCTACCCTTCTATACTTATGCTCCGGAGCTACCTGCATAGCTTCAGTGCTCCGCCTATTGAAGGAGCGATTAAAAGCTTATTTAAACTTGAAAAATGTGTAAATTATTTTACTTGCATTTTTAGTTTTTAATAAGTTTTCAGAAAAATCTAATTTTAAAAAATTGTTTTACAAAACAATTTATAGGATTGCTTTTTAGTTATTCATGAAAATTGTGCTAAAATAGGTCGGAGCTTCGGAGCTCTAGAGCTCTGAAAAGCGGAACCCTGCTTTCAAAATAGCATCACTATTCAAATCACGTTTTGTATGAGCACTGCATGCATTTTATTTTCGCAAACCCCACAGATTTATGCTTATTCACCGTTTTCTTACTAACCTCTATTGCAACGGAAATTCAAATTGGCTTCACATTCTCGTTTAGCCTCTTCAGCTATCGAATTTCCGAGTTTGACTCGCGCTGCTGCCTTCAGCGGAGGAGAGTCCAGAACCAAACAGGAAGAGGAGGAGATGCTGGAACTAAAATGGTTGGATCTTGAAATCGAGAACAACGCTCGGCTCCATCACACCCTCGACTACAGCATCACCAGAAAGAGCAGAAACGCCCGCTTGGTTTTACGAAGGGGGCAGGAGTTCTCTCTCACCCTTCATTTCTACAAAGCCTACGACCCCAAAAATGACCAGCTGCGAATTTATTTCGAACTCGGTAAGTGAAACGATCAATAAAACCTAGACTGGAATATATGTTTTACTGTTTAATCAATTAAGTTTTCAACACACTGATCTAAAGTATAGGAGCGTCACTACAATTGTTAAAGTTAAAGCGTCACTTTAACTTTAAAGAACAAATATCCTAAATAAATCAATTCGTTAATAATGAAAGAATTTGATAAAACTGTGCAGAAAAGAAACTTAGGTGACAAACTTAACTTTTGAATTCCGACGAATAATTAATAAAAGATTATTTTTAGACAAAAAAGGACGACCACATTGTTTTTTTTTATTTCTTCTGGGGTTGATGAGTTAAAACCAGTTTTTGTAAACTAATTACAAAAGTTGGAATGTCAAGTCTCAAAAAAACCAAAAAGCGATAAATAACATGTTTAATTAACACATTGAAAGGCCGACAAAAGAAGAATGTAATTACAATAATTTAGTTTATCGATTTTAAGGGAAATATCCTTCGGAAGCGCGAGGTACCCGAGTGCAGTTGGATTTCCATGGCGATCGGGCTGAGACTCCCACAGGGTGGATGGCGTCTCTGCTTAGCGACGGCGGACCCCAAGTGTCTCTTAGAGTGACGCCACCGGTCAGTGCCATCGTGGGGGAATGGAGAATGAAGATTTTCACATACCACACCAACTACTGGGGCAAACGCTCAGAGTCCGAGTACCCAGTCAACGGCATTTATCTTCTCTTTAACCCGTGGTGCAAAGGTGAACTTGTTTTCGAATAATAATTTAGTGAAAGCTGCAGTTGGACTTTTTAGTGTTTTAGACACCCCCAGTTCAAGTTAAAGCTTGTAACCAAGTATTTTCTGGCCTAAATCTTAAAATCAAGTTTATAACTCAATAACCAATTGAAATACATGTTTTAAAATGTATAACGGACTGGTATGATTTAGGGCCGTTGGAGCCTAGAGCAATTATAGCTGGAACGTGGAGCCGAAAACGGGGAACTTGATACCGAAATTGGGAAATCTCCGAAGCCTGTTCCTAAACCTAAGCAAAAGCTTTAATCTAAACCAAATTTTTTTTTTTTTTGGTTCCAAGCTCCATTTTCCGGTTTCAAATTCCTAAAATTTTCTGACAGCTCCAAGTTTCCTGTTGACGGCTCCAAAAACACCGCTCGTATATATGTTCCGAGAGAAGAAAAATGAACGCATGACTTTTGGTTTTAAAAAGGAAAAAATTTAGTATAGGCACCTTGCACTGGAACTCAGTTTATACATGAAGTATGAAATAAACATAGTGAAACACCATAATGGACAATTACCGTATCTCCTACTTATCTTTTGTAGTATGCAGATCAACCCTCAAAAGCGCGCGAAATTTCGATCGATTGATCTGCATACTACGAAAGATAAGTAGGCGATACGGTAATTAATTATCCATTATGGTGACACTTATGTATATTGCATACTTCATGTATAAACCGAGTTTCAGTGCAAGGTGCCTATACAGTGCTTTGTTTTCTGTGAGACCTTTTATTTTTAAAATACTGAAGGAATATAGAATGATCTTAGAATTAGTATCTTAATTTTTAAAAATGTTTCAGATGATTCAGTTTATATGGAAAACGAAGATGACATAGAAGAATATGTGTTAAATGATGTTGGTAAAATTTACAAAGGATCTCACAATGCAATACAACCATCTGTCTGGTCATTTGGACAAGTGCGTTGAGTTGATAATAAAATTTTATTTTTTTACTTTACGCACATTTGGTAAAAAATTGACTGATCAGTATGTATATAGCAATACAATAGTTTTATCAATGTGTATGTGTAGCTGGGAATTCTAAAATTAAACAAACTTTCATTTCCGTTTATAATTATATTTGATTTGAAGATTATTTGCTGCCAATTTATTTTTGTTTTGAAAGCATATTTAATAGAAGGTAGAGGTTTACTGATAAGTTTTTTTTCTCGAAAAGTTTCAGCTTCTAAAAAAATCAGTTTTACTGCCATCATGCGCTCCTAATCGATTTTAGTGACAATGCTTTTAATTACTTCTCCATATACTGTAAAAATTATATATTATTTTTGATATTTTTTTTGATGACTTTATATCATATTTTTTTACAAAATGTTTAATGTTATAAACATCATTTCATGCGTTCCTTTATTGAAAATATAGAAAAAAAGTAAAATTATACATATTTAAATTTTTATTTAAGATTTTAATTGTATACATATTTAAATTTTTATCTTTCTCACAAAATGGTCATACTTATTCTTTTTAAGTTTGAAGACATGATTTTGGAAGCTTGCATGAAAATTCTTGATGATTCTCGACTTTCACCGCCTTTTAGATCGAGTCCAATTCATATTTGTCGTATGATTTCCCAAATGGTAACATTTTATTTTATTTTATTTATTTTTATGTAGTTTTAATATATTTTAGTTTATTATTAACCATTTTTTGTTATTGTCATGCTCACTCAGCATTACAGCAGTACTGACAGTGCAATTTTTAGTGCTTTCAATTTTGACGAATTTAGCATATCAGCTATCGTCCTATGCGCTAAGAGTTAGGTATAATTTAAAAAAATACCTAAAACTTATGATTATTTTGTTAGGTAAATTCACCAGATGATGATGGTGTAATAGTCGGAAACTGGACAACCAATTACCAGGGTGGTGTGGCTCCATCTTCATGGACTGGATCAGCTCCCATTCTGAGGCAATATCTCGTTTTTGGAAGTCCTGTGCGGTACGGACAATGTTGGGTCTTCGGTGGTGTGGTTACTGCAAGTAATTAATTTCTATTCATCAGTTTGATTTGATTAAAATATAATAAAATATTGATTTTGTATATTGTAGTTGAAGGAAATGGTGTACGGTGCTACAGTTTAATCAACATCGATTTTTAATAAAAACGCTAATTTAAGAATGTATAAGAAGCAATGAATTTAAGAAACAAATTAAATTAAATTGATAGCAGCTGATATCGTGTTTTTAATTTTGTGAAAATTGTCGATTTATATTTTTGATAACACAACATTATTTTTATCTCTAAATCAAGTGATAAACGGTTATGCGTTAGTATATTTTCTTTTTCACATTTTCAGTTCGGTTTTTAAAGTTTTGTCCCAGCATAACCAAGTATGTGTGTTGGAAAAACATTTTTGTTAAATATAAAATCCTTTTAAAACCGGAAATATTAAAATAAAAACTGAGACATGTAATAAATTGCACATCTAAACAACAAAACCATATGTATTATTTTAAAAATTCATATTGTCATATTCTTATTTTTGTATTGAAATTCGTTAAATAAAAAGACCATTTAAGTAATATACAATTACCTAAAAAAACAACAACAACAATATTCTAATAATACCAGAATACAACCCAAAATTAACGGTCGAACTTTTTCTGGTTGATATTTTTTATCACATTTTATGTACTTTAAGTTTATATCTGTTATTTTTGTAGTTCTTCGTTGTTTGGGAATCCCATCACGCGTGGTTACCAATTATTCCTCTGCTCATGACACAGACAACAGTGTAACTGTTGACATTCGATTTTCAGCTAAAACTGGAAAGTTGCTCCGTGACCGCACAACTGATTCTATTTGGTAACAATTATATTTTAAAAGGTTTACTGGAACCCCATTTTTGTAATTTTACCGTCAAACCGGAGCAAATAAGCATATTTTTTTGTATAAATTTGTTAAGTGAAAGGTTTAACGTATTAACTAATTGTATTTTTAAAATTTATATAGTACAATACTTTCGTAACAAGTTTTGTTAAAAATAAAAGTTAACAATACTTGTTGATAAATTCTTCAAACAGTTAAAGCAATAATGTTAAAATGGGTTTACTTAAACGATGAATTAATGGAAGCCGTAACTCAGAGCGAAATAAAACAAACAAATTAACTAATTATTTAAATAACTAATTAAGATCAAAATATTGATTATATTGTAAATTTTGTGTTTTAAATAGTGGTGAGTAGTTTAGTTTTGGTTCATTTTTTCACGATCCTTATTTTTTTTAATGAAGAACAATTCAGCCTCCAGTAAATTTTTTATAGTCATTTTTGGTTGAAATTTTAACAAAACTTTAAAAGCTATGCTGACATGCAAAAAAAGTTTTAATCAGTTCGGTATAATTGGTTCTTATAACAAAAAACAACAAAATCTTTTAAGTTTAAAATAATTTAAAGCTCAATAAACTAAATGTATTTTATTTAGTGACTATAAAAGATTTAATATTAAATAAAATATTAGGAATTTTCATGTGTGGAACGACTGCTGGATGTCTCGGCCTGATCTTCCCGAAGGACACGGGGGCTGGCAAGCTCTGGACGCGACTCCGCAGGAAAAAAGCGATGGTATTATCAACAAAAATATGATACCGAAAAATTTACCGATATAAAAGTATTATCAACAAAAAATATATAATATACCGAAACGGAACTCCCCACAAAAAACAAAAAGAGCCTTATAAGAGCCTCTCCATTAAATACACTCTCACTATCATCAACAAAAATATATAATATACCGAAAAAGCAACTCCTATATAAAAAAACAAAAAGACCTAACAGCTCATTAAAGACACTCATAAGTGAGCTGTCATATGTAGGTCATTTTTTTAATTGAAATTAGTTAAATGGAGAGGAAGCTATTATAATAGCTATTTATATGATTATAATTTCACTTCTATATACTTACAATTGTAATATTGTCCGGGCCGCACGAGTTTTCCCGTGTTGGTTTAATACTGTCCGACACGCTAGAAACTGTGCGGCCTGGCAGTATTACACTTGTATATATAAAGTGAAATTAAATGAATAAATGGTTATTATTAATGGCTTCCTTTTTCTCATTTTAACTCGCCGAATTAAAATGACTACTATGCCATTATAGTGGAGAATGTCATTTAAATGGAGAGGCTCATTATAAAGGCCACCTTTTCTGTACTTTTTTATATAGGAGTTGCACATTTTTCGGTATATTATATATTTTTGTTATCAACAGTATTAAATATATTTTATAACCTTCTCTTTAAAAAAAACATATATTATGAAGGACAAACTTTGATAATTACTCATAATTCTAACGTTTTTTAAATTTAGGCCTTTATCGAGTTGGTCCAACGTCAGTAGCTGCAATTAAAAAGGGGGAAGTGGCTTACAGGTACGACACGGCCTTCGTGTTTGCCGAAGTAAACGCAGACAAATGTTATTGGTTGGTTAATGATTGGAATCAAGAACATTTGAACGAAATTCGCCATAACGAGTAATGATATACATGAATCTTCACTCATTTAAATACCTAACACAAAAAGAAGTTAAAACATTAGTGCATTTTATTGAAAAATTTGCCTTATTTTTACTGGCGCCATGACATCTGGACCCGGTCGACTTTATTTTAAAACTTGTTCAACATTATATTATTATTATCTTAAATACATCTTAAAAATTATTAAAATTGTGTCTATTGGAAATGGCAGATTAATCATGAAAGCCAATGATCATCTGAATTCTTTTTTGTTGTTTATTATTGCCAAACTTATTGTACAAATTTTTGTTTAAAGCGCTTTAAACTAGATTTCTGTTATTCTTTTTATTTTGTTGCGTTTTTTATATATGCCTATATGTCAAATAGTTTGTTTGATTTAGAATCGGTAGATTAATAGTGACAAAAAAACCAGGAAAACACCTTAAATACGGATTAGAAGACATGGAAGATATCACCAATTTGTACAAACATTCAGAATGTAAGATTTAAATTTCCTTTAATTAATAAAAAACGAAATTAAATGTAATCCGTATTGATTTTCGCTGTCATGGGAGGAGAGAGTGTGATTAACTAATGTAAGTGCGCCCACTGAGTAAAAGCTGTGTGATGCGATGAGATGTAATATTAAACGTCAATTCCACCGTAGGTTTTTAAAAACGACCTTTTATTCTTTGATTTTATGTATTTCTTGGGGTCAATTTTACATTAACCCATCTTAAACAAACGGAAAATTACAAAAAAGATGTATTTTTTAAAAATATATCAAAAATCGAAAAAAATAATAAAAAGTAAAAAAAAAATCCCAAAAATAAAAAAAAAGGGAAAAAAAAAAAAAAAATCCATAAAAAAACCCCTCACCCAAAACGATATACATAAAGATCAAATACATAAGGGGAAAATAATGGTAATTACCGTACCCCCACTTATCTTTTCGTAGTATGCAGATCAACCGATAGAAGCGCGCGAAATTAGTATCCCCTATTTACCCTCCAAAATTAGGCGATAGAAAGCGCGCGAATTCACGATCCATACACAAAAAAAAGGACGTCCTAGGGCACATGTAAATAAAGTGTGTAATATAGATATTATTGCTTATTGCTTGTCACGCTTTTTATGTTTAAAAAATGAGCGTCTGTTTAGTTATCATTGTAACGATAAAACATTCCATTCTACATGAGCGAAAATGCGAATGCACTAATAAACAAAAGGAAATTCTGTAAAAATACGTTAAATAAGTCGATGAGCCTATCATTATAATTCAACTTAGCCGTATACTTTAACTTATGTAATTAATCAAACCCAACGGAACATTTGCACTAAAACTTCTTACCCAAAAATGACTGTTACAAGTGGACGTGTACATTCCTGTTTGTGTAGAAAAATGTGCTCTGCCCTTTATTCATTGCGAGAAGTTCCGCCAATTAGCGTTCGCAGGTTTTTACTGACTATTCCTTGGTCATTTTTCATTTAAAATTTTAATCCAAATGAATGTTATGTTTTTAAGTTTAAAGTTCATATTGACTTTTCGTTCCATTGAAATTTGACCTTCAGGAAATCCACACTTAATAATAAACAAAACGAATAATTAAAATTTTTTTGATAGAATGCTACGACGTTCTTCAATGATTATGATTGAAACCCTATATGGGCCCGGGGGGGGGTGGGGGGGGGTTAACCCCCCCAAATTCTGAGAAGGGGGGTTTAACCCCCCACTCAGAAAGGAGGGGGGGAGAAAAAGTTAACCCCCCCAATTTTGGAAAAATGAAGAAAAAAAATGTCTTTAAAATGACTTCTAACTGCCTCCAAACTTAAGTTTTGAGGTCAAAATGAATGTTTTAAGCAATAAAAAGCTCAAAAATGCAATAAAAAGGGCTTTTTGACCTAAAATTAGCGTTTTTTACCTATTTTTCCTTCAAAATCCAAAAAAAGATATGGGTAAAATGCACTCCAGAAAAAAAAACGATATGGGTATTTTGCGTTTCTCGGATTTTACCCCCCCCCCCCTAATTTGGGGTTTAACCCCCCCCCCACTCCGGACCAACTTGCCAATGTATGATTGAAACATTGCATTATGTGTTAACTAAACACATGAAAAGTTATTTATAAGCTTTTAATATTCTAGTGTCAGACGATGAGAGAAAAGCTGTGATGAGTGCGCTGTTGGGATCGCAGAGTTCCTCCCTTCCCGCCTACCAGTTTCCGGTCCAGTCGACTCACGACGTTGACTTCCAACTGGACCTTCACGAGGCCGTGGAAGTGGGCCAGAACTTTCACGTATACGTCAATATGACCAACACAAGCGCCGAACCGCGGACCGTTAAACTCTCCACCCGCGTCCAGACAATCATGTACACCGGCGCCGAGAGCCTACGGGTCAAAACCGACGTGGGCGAAGTAACTGTCGCTCCCGGAGAAAGTAAGCGCCAAGAATGAAAAACGAAGGGGTGGAAATGGGAAACTCTATAGATTCCAGAGTTTTATTTTTTATAAAAAAGATAGGGTTTAATACGGCAAGAATTTAAGGAGCTGTTAGGCGGTATACAAATTTTTTAGGTACGGGGTCTTTGAAGTCACAAGCAGGGAACTTAGAGCCATGTGAAATTTTTGGGAACTTGGAGCCACGAGCAATGGGAACTTGGAGCCTTTAAGAATAAAATTGGTTTGGGAAAATTAGTTTCCCCTAAGCAAGAACACAAGAAAAAAGTAATTATCACTTTAGGTAAACGTTTTAGCGATTTTTGTTTTCGGCTTCAAGTTCCCCACTTACGCCTTCAAGTTCCCTATTTTTGGCTCTACGTTCCAGCTCCAAGTTCCCAAGGCTTCATCGACCCTAAATCATTTTTTAAAGCCGTAAGAGAAAACTTTAAATTGTTTGGGAGGTTGGTGTTTTTTGAAAATGCACATAGTTGTCGACGTTCTGGCGCAGTGACAGAAAGTTTGTCTTTCTTAAAAGGGAATCAGAATCAAGAATAAGATCAAGGGTCAACTTAGACAAACTATGTACACTGTAATAAGCTAACAATATTTGTTTATTTTTGGTACCAGAAAAAATAATCTAAATCTTTTATATAGCGAAATTAAAATGAAAGTTAATAGCGAAGTTAAAATTAAAAAAAGGTGAATTTAAAACCAACTAGCAAACAAGCAAAAATCAAAGCTGTTATACATCGAAACTGAACCTTGGGCCAAAACTGAAGGATTTAGGGTCAACCTGGAGGCTTGGAAACTTGAAGCCAAAAATAGGGAACTTGGAGCCATAGATGGGGAACTTGGAGCCAAAAGTAAAAACCGCTAAAACGTTTACCTAAGCCTAAGCAAAACCTAAATCTAACCCCAAATCAAATTTTTCTTAAAGGCTCCAAGTTCCCTGCTGGTGGCTCTAAAAACCCCGTACCAACTGAAGCCTATCTCTGAAACAGGGTCTGTGCCAGGATTTTTGAAAAGAGGGGGCAGACTCTAGGAAACTAAAAACGGAACACATATGCGGCGCGAAGCGCCGCATTTTGCGCCGCGAATCGGCACCAGGCGGACGCTAAGCATCCACCGGGGGTTTGGGGGGTGTCCCCCCAGCCGCCGAAAGCAAAATTTTTTAATTTAGCATTAAAAATAAGCAAAATTAGGGCTTAAAAATACCTATTTACATTGAATTCAAGGCAGACAGGCCGGCAGAATCCACTTTTGGCATACCCCAAGAAAGGAGGCAGGGAGAAGAGAAGCAGGGTTCATGATGGAAATATCTTCCCTTTTACCTCCCCCCACTCCCCTGGACCTACTTCCTCTTCCTTAATTTTTACCCCGGTCAACCCAGAAAAAGGTGGGCCATGGCCCCCTGGCCCCCCTGGCACAGGGCCTGCTCTGAAGTGTAAACTCTTAATACTTTGTGCCTTAATATTCAATATTAAATAAATTAGGTTTATTTTAAGTTTATTTACCCAAAAAAAATCAAAAAAAAAGCAAAATTTTATGTTGATCAACCTGAAACTTTTTTAGTAAAACAGGATTTCCTTACATTCACAGTACACGATTATGTGGATAAACTGGTGGATCAGTCCTCATTTTTAATAACAACAATGGGGGGGTGCAAGATGCAAGTCTTCACTGCCACTGATGACACACGCATTCTTATGCCAGAGGTCAAAATAGAAGTAAGCTATCGTCAATTAAATATCTGTTACTAATTTATTTACATAATTAAAGACTACGGAATTCAGTTGTTAACCCATTATTATAAAACATTTGAACAGAATTTTTATCTCATTCATTGTTGAAATTTATTCATTTTTTAGTTTAAAAAATTTAAAAACAACGTTGTTCTTAAAAAAAAGGGTTGTTGATCTTCATTTGGATTTTATTTTTATTTGAATTTAGATTTTTAAAGCAAAAACAATATATCAAAGAATATAATATTTTTAGACTAATTGCTAGAGTATGTAAGTTAAAACTCAATGAGTATAAAATAGTAAGGTTCTTGTACCAAAGAGCCGAAGTCGTGGTCGATGTTACATTAAATAAACTATGTAACCAAACAAAAATAAACGGTACGTACGTACAGCCTCTTACACTTTCTAACTTTCTAACCTACACATCTCCTTCAAAAATGGCAAAACGTGATCTTTAATAGCCAGAAGAGATCGTTGATTCTTACGGCGTTGGGAAATCTAAGTCACCCCCTTTTTGTCTTTTTTCCATTGAAACACGCTGAGAATCGGCTAACTGAATGTCATTCGTTTTAAAAGAAATTTGAAGCCTTGTATAAATTCAAAAGAATTTTTTGTAATCAAACTAAATATAAATTAAAAAATTATTTTTTATTATAATTAACTCATAGTTAAGTTTTTGAATTATTCAACAGAATAATAAAAAAGCTAGAACTATTCAGAATTTACTTTAAGAAATGAAAAAAAAATGAAAAAAGTAAAACAGTTTGTAAAAAAACTTAGAGCAAAGTAAATTAAGAAACAAAGTTGTTATAATAACATTTATTAAATTGACCTGAAACATTTTTTTACTTCAAAATACCATTGGATCACTTAAGTGACCTTTTTTGTTGTTTAAAATATTTTTAAAAGATTATTTTATAGCCCATCTTTTATAAAAGTACTTAAATTATAATCAAAAGGTTAAAACATAGTTTGCAGATTTTTCAATATAGATTTACGGTTAATAATTAAAAAAGTAAACATGGATTTGATTATATTTCACTTACTTGCAAGGGATTTCTTTTGGAAGCATCATGCCCGGACCTTCAACCAGAAATTTGCACCCTGATAAATAATGCGGAAGGGGATTCACGACACTCAAAGTCGCAATAAAGCTTGAGTTTACTTTTGGATTTCCTGACACCTAAATTTATTTTTATATCCATCAATGACACACGTATTACAATTACTAAGACGGATATTTAAAAGAAGTGAGAGAATGTTGAATAAAATGTTGCTTAAAAACCAAGAGACGCAGATACGTTTTTATTGTAATCAATTGTTTGTTTTTTAAAAGCACTTTCACAAGTCAAATCCTGTATCGCCCGAACGAGACTGCTTCTATAATATCTACCTGCTTTAAATTTCTTATTCGCAAGTCTCCACACTACAAATAGAAAATTTTTAAACTTCAGCTTGATCGGTTCTGTATTAGGAATTAGTGCGTTTCGGCTATATAAAAATTTGATTTGTAACAGTGATCCTTTAAGTGTGGTATAAGAACGGACATTTGTTTTCCATCAGTGTTTTAACCTGTACTGCACTATAGTAGTTTTTTTGGAATGCTCCAAATAACTATTTTAATGAATAGATTTAATAATGATGTTAAAAATTAAAAAAAGTGCCTTTTTACAGCATGATATTTTTGAATAGCTTTAAAGCTTTGTCTATGTAATTTTCGAGTAGAGAATAAAATCCAAATGAAGATCAACAACCTTTTTTTAAAGAACAACGTTGTTTTTAAATTTTTTAAACTAAAAAATCAATAAATTTCAACAATGAATGAGATAAAAATTCTGTTCAAATGTTTTATAATAATGGGACAATGACATTGCTCCGTAGTCTTTAATTATGTAAATAAATTAGTAACAGATATTTAATGACGATAGCTTACTTCTATTTTGACCTCTGGCATAAGAATGCGTGTGTCATCAGTGGCAGTGAAGACTTGACCAGTCTGCTGCACCACCCCCATTGTTGTTATTAAAAATGAGGACTGATCCACCAGTTTATCCACATAATCGTGTACTGTGACTGGAAGGACATACTGTTTTTCTAAAAAAATTTCAGGTTGATCAACATAAAATTATTCCTTTTTTGATTTTTTTTGGGTAAATAAACTTAAAATAAACCCAATTTATTTAATATTGAATATTAAGGCACAAAGTATTAAGAGTTTACACTTCAGAGCAGGCCCTGTGCCAGGGGGGTCCAGGGGGGCCATGACCCACCCTTTTCTGGGTTGGCCAGGGCAAAATTAAGGAAAAGGAGGCAGGTCCAGGGGCTGGGGGGAGGTAAAAGTGAAGATAATTCCATCATGAACCCTGCTTCTCTTCTCCCTACCTCCTTTCTTGGGGTATGCCAAAAGTGGATTCTGCCGGCCTGTCTGCCTTAAATTCAATAAATAGGTATTTTTAAGCCCTAATTTTGCTCATTTTTAATGCTAAATCAAAAAATTTTGCCTCCGGCGGCTGGGGGACACCCTCAAATCCCCCGGCGGATGCTTAGCGTCCGCCTGGCGCCGCTTCGCGGCGCAAAATAAATAAATAAAATAAATACATATATGTTCCGTTTTTAGTTTTCTAGAGTCGGCCCCCCTCATTTCAAAAATCCTGGCACAGGTCCTGTTTCAGAGATAGGCTTCAGTTGGTACGGGGTCTTTAGAACCCACAGCAGGGAACTTGGAGCCTTTAAGAAAAATTTGATTTGGGGTTAGATTTAAGTTTTGCTTAGGCTTAGATAAACGTTTTAGCTATTTTTATTTCTGGTTCTATGTTCCCAACTTAGGGCTCCAAGTTTCCCATCTATGGCTCCAAGTTCCCTATTTTTGGCTCCAAGTTCCAGCTGCAAGTTCCCAAGGCTCCATTGACCCTAAATCCTTCACTTTTGGCCCAAGGGTTCAGTTTCGATGTATAACAGCTTTGATTTTTGCTTGTTTGCTAGTTGGTTTTAAATTCACTTTTTTAATTTTAACTTCGCTATTAACTTTCATTTTAATTTCGCTATATAAAAGATTTAGATTATTTTTTCTGGTACAGCAATACGAATGGTTTAGTGTTACATA
>JASAMX010025133.1:0-33311 GCA_030248175.1 Microlaimidae sp. YZB2_3
GTATCTTTCTGCACAATAAATGACGTTTTCAGATATAAATTGGTATATTTGTATTTTTATTTTTTGATTTTAACCATTTCAAGTATTTAAAGATGGATTTGAAATCAACTGTTGGCATAAATCTAACAACATTCAGTGTTTAAGTAATGTCGCTTCCTGGTTGAATTCGAGTTTAGTTTTTACAAAACAGAAAAAACCCCCGGCTTAGCTACCAGTAAATTTTAAAAATCTAAAAAAAAATTAAAAATAAAAAAAAGTTTTAAAACGTACCTGGGGTAGGCACGGTCACAACTATATTTACTTAAATTAAACAGCTCAAGGGGCTTACAGTAGCTCTAACACTCACTATGTAGTTTCATGAACAAAGAACTTTATTAAATGATCTATTAAAAATAGAAGAGTTTGCTGTATAAAACGCTGCTCATTAATTTTTATCGTAATAAAGTTAAGCAGCTGTTAGTAGTAATAGTTTTAACATTAAGTTATTTTTTCAGTACTCTTTTGTGCCAGTACTGTTTTGAGTCAAACGCAAAACGTGAATATCTTACTCTTTTTTTGCCAGTACTCTTTCGTGCCAGTACTGTTTTGCGTCAGAGTCGCGTGGTGTAGCAAACGCAATTCACACAGGACTCTTATGTGCCGTACTGTTTTTTGACGGTACTGTTCTGTGGCGTACTATTTCGTGCGTACTCTTTTGCGAAACCCGGGACTATTTTGTGGTACTGTTTCGTGCCGTACTCTTATGCGTCGGCCCCATAGTATTCCTGATCACGTCACATAATGTTTAGGAACGGCAAAACAGTGCTTCAAAATGAAGGTGCGAAAATGGCTAAACGGGGTCCGACGCATAAGAGTACGGCACGAAACAGTACCACAAAATAGTCCCGGGTTCCGCAAAAGAGTACGCACGAAATAATACGCCACAAAACAGTACCGTCAAACAACAGTACGGCACATAAGAGTCCTGTGTAAATTGCGCGTTTGCTACACCACGCGACTCTGACACAAAACAATACTGGCACGAAAGAGTACTGGCAAAAAAGAGTAAGATATTCACGTTGTGCGTTTGACTCAAAACAGTACTGGCACAAAAGAGTAATGAAGAAAGAACTTAATGTTAAAACGATTGCTGCTAACAGCTGCTTAAATTAATTACGATAAAAATCAATGAGCAGCGTTTTATACAGCAAACTCTATTTTTAATAGGCCATTTAATAAAGTTCTTTGAATTTTCTTTGTTTAAAATTAGAGAGTGAGTGTTAGCGGCACTGTAAGCCTTTTAAGCTGTTTATTTTGATTAAATATAGTTGGGACCGCGCCCACCGGAGGGGGGTGAAAATTTTTTTCATTTTTAAACTTTTTTTACATTTTTAAAATTTATTGATAGCTAAGCCGTGCGTTTCTCCTGTTTTGTAAAAGCTAAGTTATTTTTAAAAAAAAAGAAATTAAAAAAATCGTAGACAACAAATTATGCTTTATTACTAATGTTCCTTCCTACCATGCGCAGTTGGCTCATGTTGCTCCAAGGTTTCTTAAGGCTGGTTCATACTTATGTAAAAACGTCCTTTGGACAAAGTCCAAAGGACAAACACAGCGTATAAACGTATGTAAAAATGTTTTTTGGACTTTGTCCAAAGGACGTTTTTACATAAGTTTGAACCAGCCTTTATGCTTAAATGAACGATTTCAAACATATAACTTGAAAAATGTTTTAAGTTATTTTCTCTTTTAGGAATATGTTTATAAAGTTTTTATATGTTTAGAAAAAAATTAATTCCCAACTTAAAAAAATTAAACACAAAAAATTAATCCAAAAATTTGGTAACCCCCAACTCATTTATCCAAACTCCAACTCCACACCTACTGTCGGAGCAAAGGTACCTATCAGTATCAGGTGTAGACTCAACGGGTTTTTGATAGCGATAAGTGTACCCCTCTGCGCATACTAATGGTTTTTTTTAATTTGTTTCTGTCCATGTTATTGGGATATTCATTTTAAAAAACAACCAATGTAATGTTTATAAAAACCTCGATAAAATTCCGAACTTACCTTAATACACAGTTTGTTAAACTGTCGCTATACGTTAAAGATCACTAATTCCTACCAAAATTTTAAATTACAGTAACAATTGCTTTTAGAAAAAAACAAACAAAATTTTTCGTATTCCAAAAATCCTAAGTTTGACTATAAGATTTAAATTTTATAGGCCAGAAATATTTTTTAAATTTGTGATACTGTACCAAAAAAAAACTATTAATATATCAGAAATTTAAAATGTTTACAGTTTGAAGACTAAATATGGACACTACCCCACCCAATAATCCGAGAAGTCCTAAAAAGCAAAAACAGTTTTATTAAGCAAAAAATAAATATTTAATTAAAATCAGTTTTAAAGGTGCAGTATACTAATTCATGGTGTATTTTTTGGTCAGAATGAAAAAAAACATTGGAAAAGAATTGTATTAGGTCACACTGATAAAAAACATTAAAATACATTTTGTAATAGACTATTTTGACATAAGGCGCTTTACACAGTAAAATTCCAATACACAATAAGACGAAAGTGGAAATAAAAATATTATTTAAATGAAAATTTTTAATAATTTATCAATGTAAGATAATGCGTAAAAACTAAATTTAAAATAATATATTGATCAGATTTGTATTATTAATGTTATTAAGCTTTATTTTCGTACAAATGTCAACATAAAAAATATAATTAGGATGAAATTACAGAAAAAGTTGTTTTTGGTTTTTTTTTAAACACGTTCATTTTAGATACGGACGACGCAGTAGCAATCCAGCAATTTTAATCACAGTGATTGTTGTATTTATGATGTACTTTTATTGACATTAAAATAAAAATTCGTTTATTTTTTAGTTTCTTAACTTGTGTAATCTCTTTATTGTTATTTATTTATTATTGAATTATGGAATATTGGGTAAAATTAGACTAACTCGATTTAGCTCGACGAATTTACTTCGAAGCTTTTCTTCAAAAGACTGTTTTCTGAAGCCTAAGTAAATCCTAAAAAAAACAATCAAAACTTTTGATAAAGTTATTTGTTAAAGGAGCACTGTCACAAATCAAATTCCTATAACGCCCGAACCGGACTGCTCCTTTAATACCAAACCTACCTAACCCAACTTTTATATTTAGAGTGCTCCACTACAAGGCTACAACATTTTTAAATTTCAGCTGAATCAGTTCAGTATTAAAGGAGCAGTCCGGTTCGGGCGTTATAGGAATTTGATTTGTGACAGTGCTCCTTTAAAGTTTTTCCAAATTTTTTTAAAGCTTCCCTCAGGCTTAAAAAACTTAGGCTTAGGCCATATTAAAAAAATATCGGGATAAATTTTTCGAAGTAAATCGAATTAACCTAAAAATATTAATAAATCTAAAAGTGTTTCAAAAATACGCTATTTTATTGATGAACGAATGTTGGTGTCAATATTCATTCTAACTATCAACATCGAAAGTTAAGCATATGGTATTTAATAAAACACATCATAAACCAAACACCAAATATCATTTTCGGAATAATTTTAAAATGGCATTATTCATTTAATACTTTTCATAATTAAATTAAACATAAAATTTAAGCTTTTTAGTACCCTATAGCAATTAATTATATTAAATTTTTTGTTAATATCCGTGATGTAGAACTGTTTCTTTTGAAAAATGGTGTATAAAAACAACATTGGAAATAACCAAGCGGTATTCTTTTTAATAAATCGTTAACCCTTGGGAATTAATTTTTGGCGTAATACAATTTTTATCTCAGTGTGACCTACCCGCCTGATACATCGATTTAGTATTAACTAAACAGCAATAAAAATACACCATGACTTAGTATACTGAACCTTTAAACCTATAGCATAATTTAAAACTGTAACTTTCTCATTTGTTTTGTATGCATCATAAAACAAACATGTATTATACAAACAAAGAAGCATGTTTAAATTCACAATATATTGACTATATTTTTTAATTAGGGTAGAATACATGATTTATTTGGGCCTATAACAAATAGACATGTTCCCTATGGAGTTCTGAAACGCCGATTTTTGGAGGCTTGCAGCACCTTTATAAACACGGAGCCCCAGTTTATTTTCAAAATAATTTAGCGTATAATTAAAGAGTAATATTTTAAATTTTCTTATTTTTTGTGGACTCGAAGTTTTTAAACAATGATAAAAATAAAAAAATAATTGTAAAAGTGGCTAAAATAACATAAACTTTTTAAAATTAAAATTAAATAAATTGCAGGATGAAATAATAAGCGCATATTCTGACTTTTTTTTGTTTTAATTATCGTTTCTTCAGATCATGATAATATATAGCGCAGGAACATAACAAACAAACTGCTTTGACTTTATTAAAAAAAACAAAAAAATCTGCATTTTAAAAATTTATTTTAAAAAATATGGATTATTATTTCAATCGATTAATTTTTTTAGCAAAAATCATAACATCTTAAATTATAAATCATAAATCCGGAATGCCAATGTTTTATTGGTTGCCGGAAAAAGGTTACCCAGGAAAAAGGTTACCCAGGAAAAGGTTATCCGCGCTCGAGCCGGGTAGGAAAAAGGTTACCCGCGTTCATTGTTTGCGTTGTTATCATTTGTATTCACACAACAGAGACTAATTTTCAACAAAATGGCAAACGATAATAATAACATTTGATAATATTAACATTTAATAACATTTAACGTGTTTTACTTTGCACGATACATTTGTTTTTAAATGTATATTATGCGGTTTTTTGCGTTTTTTTAAAGTTTTTTATTCGTCGCAAAAAATTAATATTGCCCCGGTTTTTTAATTGTTATTTATTTATTTATGAATTCCATACAAGTAATAAGCTTGTGCTATTTGTATAATTTTCATTTTTTGTAAAATTATAATAAAATTTTGCCGTCAAGATTTTATGCAGGGCAGAGAAGGTTTCTTTGTTTTCGCCAGTTCCGATTTCTTTGTTTTCGCGCCGGTAAGGGTTGGTTCATACTTATGTAAAAACGTCCTTTGGACAAAGTCCAAAGGACAAAGATAGCGTATAAATGTATGTAAAAACGTCCTTTGGATTTTGTCTAAAGAATGTTTTTACATAAGTATGAACCAACCCTAAGACTTCCCGCTCACAAATGTAGAATCGGAATCAAGCTGTGGACAGGGGATTAAGGTACAGTTTACAGACATAATGTCGCCAATTAATCCCCATTATTACAGGAAAACACAGATAAGTTCTTGTTTTTACCAAAATATAAGCTCGGGAAAGAAGTTTTTCCTTAATTTTAATCTTTAACATGGCTCAAGATTTTGGCCTCGTTGATTTATATAAAGTTTTAAGCAAAGACGGAAAACACAGGGGTGTAGCCACGGGTACGGCCAGGGGGGAACGGCCCCCCAAATCGACCCTTCGGCCCCCCAAATGAGATGGACTGAAATTTATGATATAAAACAATTTGAAGATCAGTAAGAAAAAATACGTCAGAAAAAAATTTTTGTATCAGTCAAAACGTTTTTTTAACAGTTTACTACAACCACTGACTTAAAAAACCCATTATGGTTGTTCATTGAAACAAGAAGTTGTATTGTAATCAGGACAAGTAATACTCCATACTCCATTGTTTAAGGACCAATATAATCCGTGGATATGGTAGTCATATTTAAGCTTCTTGCTTGATTTTTGGGTTTGGTTTTGAAAAAAAGTGGTTTTTTATCTATGGTTTTAATTGATAAAATACTTAATGCAATAATTGCGTGCAGTAATTTGCAATATTGCGCATTCAAAATCTTGCTCAGAACAACAATAAATAAAAAGACGAAATAAAATGTTTAAAAGATGAATTTTTTGAAGATGAGATATTAAATTTATTGACAATGTTAATAAATCATTTTTTAAAGCTAATTTCTAAAAATCGCACCCAAAAAAAAGTTTTCTGAAGAATACATATTTAAAGACATGATTTTTAAAGTCAAAGTGTGTAAGACGAGATGTTAAAAGACTTGTTATTATTAAAAGAATGTCAAAAGACTTATCATATTAGTTAGATTTTACTACAGTGACAAATTTTCAGTTGCAGATGCGCACATGTGCGATTTTCCAAGTACAAATTTGCTGAGAAAAATCTGAGAAAAATTTAATTGATTCAATTATAAAAATTTTTAACAAGTCTTAAAGTAAATGTGAAGCGTAAACGTGAAGATCTTACCTGAGCTAAAACATAACAAAACTAATAAAAAAGTTTTAGAGTAGTTTTTTTTATCTAATTTTGACTCAATTATAGCTGTTAGTATGGAAATATCTAGCATTACAATATTTTGGGTCCGCGGTCCGAAAATAAAAGAAATACGTAATGCACAATACGCCAAGTAAGAAAACTCCCACGTGTTATTTCTTTGAGTAATTTGCGACGTAAACAATGAACGCGGGTAACCTTTTTCCTACCTGGCTCGCGCGCGGATAACCTTTTTCCGGGTAACCTTTTTCCTGGGTAACCTTTTTCAGTGAATCGTTTTATTATTTGATAATTTTTATACACCGTTTGTGTGTTTACTTCTTTACCGTTTGTGTGTTTGTTTGTTTACTTCTTTACGTTTGTTTACACATTACCTAACCACGACAGAAAAATAAATGGAACAAAAATCACTAAAATCTGCTAGTTGCTGCACGCAATATCTCAGTACTCTTTTGTGTCCGCACTCTTTTGTGCCGTACGGTTTTGTTCCAGTACTGTTTCGTGCGTACTCTTTTGCGAAACCCGGGACTATTTTGTTGTGCTGTTTCGTGCCGTACTCTTATAATAGGGAGCCGGCTAAAAAAAATGCCGCGTGGGCGGGTTATTAAAGTAGTGATAAGCTGAACTGCGGAACCCCCAGAACTGGACCAGTGCGCTGTTTCATAAATGTTACGAAAATTTAACTCTTTGTAGATATTTACAAAGAAATAAAATCCTACGCTAAAGCATAGGGTTTGATTCAAGTTATATTTATGCAAATTTTTCGTTTTTCATAAGTTTTTCCAAAAGTCTATTGCATTTTCATTTCTTTGTAACTTTCTACAAAAAACAAATATACTTTTACAAAGAAATAGCATGTTGGGAACTTTTATGAAACAGCGCCCAGAACTGGAATTAAGATTTTTCAAAAATCCAGAACAGGAAACGCAACTGGAATTCTAAATTTTTCCCGGAAATTCGGAACCCGAATTAACACCGGAACACCGGAACCGAAATGGAGAAATTCCAAAAATCCGGAGCAGGAACCGGAACCGGAATTGAAGTTTTCCAAAAATCCGGAACAAGAACCGGAATTCCAAATTTTGGCCGGAACATCCGGAACCCGAAACTGCCTCACACCGTGAAACGCCCGGAACCCGACCAGAACCGGAATTGAGATTTTCCTAAAATCCCCACCAGAAAACGGAATTGAAGTTTTCCAAAACTCCGGAACAGGAAACGGAACTGAGATTTTCCAAAAATCCCGAACAGGAAATGGAATTGAAGTTTTCCAAAAATCCGGAACAGGAAACGGAACTGAGTTTTTCCAAAAATCCCGAACAGGAAACGGAATTGAAGTTTTCCAAAAATCCGGAACAGGAAACGGAACTGAGATTTTCCAAAAATCCCGAACAGGAAACGGAATTGAAGTTTTCCAAAAATCCGGAACAGGAAACGGAACTGAGATTTTCCAAAAATCCCGAACAGGAAACGGAATTGAAGTTTTCCAAAAATCCGGAACAGGAAACGGAATTGAGGTTTTCCAAAAATCCGGAACAGGAAATTCCGGAACCGGAAATTCCACAAAATCCGGAACAGGAAACGGAACTGACATTTTCCAAAAATCCCGAACAGGAAACGGAATTGAAGTTTTCCAAAAATCCGGAACAGGAAACGGAACTGAGATTTTCCAAAAATCCAGACAGTTAATGGTATGTGCGCAAGATTTTCCTTGAAAACAGATTGTGACCGGCGTTGCAGTGTAAGAGGAAACGGCTGGTCTACCGTGTGTGAACAACAGCGAAATTACTTTAATCTTTAGTGATTTTTGAGACGAAAACGTACGTCCAAAACGCGGATGGTAACGTGCGCTAGTGCTGATCAATGTGAAACTGTATGATCGTCATTTGTAAAATCACGCCCGAAGAATCATCGCCTGATGTACAGAAAGGTCCCGAGAAGAATTAAAAATAATTTAACCTTGGTTAACGAAAAAAAAATGAGGGAGTAATTGGTTATCCATACTTTTTTCTTCTTTATTTTTTGCGATAATTAACGTCAAATACAAATTTCAATTCTTCTCGGGACCTTTGTGTACATCACTTTAACTGGTAACGGGACTTTAGAGCCGGAGCTAGGGGACTTTAGAGCCGAGGGTCTTTAGAACCGCAGTGTGGGACTTTAGAGCCGTATTGGAGGGAGTTTGGAGCCGTAACGTAAGTTTGTGTTCAGAAAATTCATAAAAAATTAAGAGACTTTAGAGCCGAACTCTTAAACCTGGCTCGAGAGGCTAACTTTATTCACCTCTCAGGTTTTGCTGTTTAAGCTTGGGTTTAGGTGTCGTTTAGGTTTAGGCTTTGCTTAGGCTCAGTCTTTTGCTTAGGCTTAGGTTTTGCTTAGGCTTAAACTTAGAAAAAATCCTTCTAAAGCACTTTCTAAGCTAAAAATCTTTCTAAGGTTTGTCCACCAGACGCCCCGCCCACTCACTTTGGCGACAAAAAATGTCTGGAAGCCAGACTACCAGACGGCGCCACCATTCTCCCGCCAAATCCTTATTCTTGTCATCTTCTGTATATACAATCGAAAACCCGAAGCATATTTATCCCGCATAATGATTACCGCATTGCATAATTAGCTCCATTTGTTTTGTAAATATTTTAATATTACTTGTATATTGTTTTACTATTGTTTGCAAACGCATTTTTATTTCGGCTCTAAAGTCCCTGCTGCGGCTCTAAAGTCCCCAGGTACGGCTCTAAAATCCCGGCTCTAAAGTCCCTCGGCTCTAAAGTCCCCAAACCCTTTAACTGTCGTTATTTTTTCTTTAAAGGTCAGTCAACCGTAATTAAAATATATTTTTGTCATGGTTTTACTTCGTTATTATATGACCCTATATTTTTCGTTGAAAAACTAAAAAAGCAAGACTTGCTTTTTTTATATGTACTTATTATGTGAAACCAATAATTTATAAATGTTTTATTTAAAAAAATTGTCACAGACTGAAATTTAACATTCTCTGATTGGTATACATGCAAAAACTATTTATAAATAAAAATAATAATAAAATTTAAATATTATGTTAACGCGATAAATAGTCTTAATAAAAAGTCACATAAAGCTTTGAAAGAACATAAAAATGGGCATATAACAATAAAATTAGAGTTTCTGTAAAATTTAAGAGTTCCTGAAATTTTGATAGTATGGTTAGTTACACCAAAAATATATAATATACTGAAAAATGTGCAACTCCTATATAAAAAAGTACGGAAAAGTAGGCCATTATAATGAGCCTTTCCATTTAAATGGCACCCTCCATTATAATGGCATAGTAGTCATTTTAATTCGGCGAGTTAAAATGGAGAGGAAGCCATTATAATAGCCATTTATTGATTTAATTTCACTTTATATATACTCACAAGTATATATAAAGTGAAATTACTGTCCGGGCCGCACGAATTTTACCGTGTTGGCCAGTATTAAACCAACACGAAAAAACTCGTGCGGCCCGGACAGTATTACACTTGTGAGTATATATGAAGTGAAATTAAATCAATAAATGGCTATTATAATGGCTTCCTCTCCATTTTAACTCGCCGAATTAAAATGACTACTATGCCATTATAATGGAGGGTGTCATTTAAATGGAGAGGCTCATTATAATGGCCTACTTTTCCGTACTTTTTTATATGGTGACGTGCAAAATCCCCATAAAACTAGTGTAAAATCCCCATGGCCAAATTCCCCTTAAAGTAGTGCAAATTTCCCATAACAATCAGAAATGTGTTTGCAAACTAAAATGTGTTAAAAAAATTTTAATTATAAAAGCATTAAAAATGTTTTAATTTTTACCTAAGCCTAAGCAAAGCCCTAAAATCAAGCTAACTTTATCATGATAAAGTTTTGTTGTATTTTCCAAGTGTTAAAATTTTAAGAAAATACTGCAAACGCATTATATTTATAGGTAAATTACACCATTTTATGGGGAATTCGCACTGTTTCATGGGGAATTTACATCACCTTATGGGGATTTTGTAACGTTTATGGGGACTCCACAACTTTTATATAGGAGTTGCACATTTTTCGGTATATTATATATTTTTGGTTACACTATATCCATTATTCCGTAATTATTTTATAAATATATTTACGGTGCGCCATAATAAAAATCCTTGTTGAAGCTCTACTTAAATACAGAAATAACAAAACAAACACAATTGCACCTCTGCAACAAAACAACACCAAAATAACAACAACAAAAGCAACAGAAAAAGATCACAGAATTATAAAGTTTAGGTATTTAAGTGGAAAACGAGTTTTATAGGGAGATATGGAGGAAACCATTAGGAAGAATGACCATTACCCGATGATCACCAAAAATAATTAACCACTAAAATTGATTAAAATTTATGCAAGAAAAAACTATAAATGGTTTTGTCGTATAAATAACCTTTTATACTAAAGTAATTTAGCTACGGTAAGTTGATAAAGCCAAAATGTTTTCTATGTGCTTTTAAGATTATTTTATGATAACAATTATACGACCGTAATAAAGTTATTTTAATAACTGTTTTTAATACAAAAGAACATTAAGTTTCTCTTAAAAACAGTGGTTAAACAAGAAGAAATCTCACATCGTCACATAAGTACTTTGGTTGTAACCGAATAGTAAACAAAACAGTCCGGGTCTAGCTGATATTTTTTATCATGTTTATTTTATTATCATTTTTTCTATCATTTTTATTTTGTACTAATCGCTTGCTCAAGTGGTTTAAAATTTTAGCGGTTTGGAATCAGTAAAATTAGTAAAATGCAACAATCAGTAAAAATTAAATTGGAGTTTTCTCTCAATGCCGTTAAAAAAATCTTTGCAGTAAAAATATGATTTTATTCGCGAAATCTTTAAATAATATTGAAGATGCTTAAGAATATTTTGTGCAGCAAAAAAATATTGCAACGAAAATAATTACGTTATAATACATACAAAGCAAAATATTTGCTGTATGATTTTTAAACAATGCAGTGGGACAATTATTTTGTCTTTTTAGTGCATTCCAAAACAAACAAACAAATTTGCATAGTATGTATACAGTAATCGTTTTCGTTACTTCCTCAAAATCATTTATCCTCCCCACACAACGTATTCTCCCCTACATAACAGACTAGATAGGCACATGACGACGTTATAAATATTTTAAACGTATTAAAAAAATATATCTTAAAACTAAGTTGGTTTAAAAACACAATCTGCATTATTATTCTTATTTTTACTGCGTTATGTTTCTTTCGTAGCACAGATTGAACTATAGGTCGGCAGCTTCCCGGATTTTGGGGGCTGGCTGTACCCGACTCCCAAAATTTTGGGCAGGGATGTCCCAAAAAAATTTTTTTTCGATATACCTGAAATACCCCCCTTTTAGCTTTTTTAGTACTGGGACCCCTCAAATTTTAGGGAGGGGGTGTCGGCAGTAATCGCGATTTTTTTGGGGGGTTTAACTCCCCTCAACCCCCTCTCTTGCCCACCTATGGATTGAAGGAATGTATTTTTATAATAAAATAGCTGCAAAACAATAATTTAGTCTAATTTAATAATTTAATTTGGCCACAATCTCATTCACATTAACACTTTATTATGTCACAATACAAGCATACGCATAAAACTGTACTTGGAAACTTAGTCATGAATAATTTGCTATATTTTTTAAGTTTTATATACGCCTTAGCAATTAACAAAGATAATATATTGAACTATTTTTCAAATATATTGAAGCACATTTCGCAATTTTCAAGTTTTAAACAATATTATTTAATACAATTAAAAAATTATTAAATAATGTATATCTACTGAATTATTTAGAAACGTTTTATATTGCTTGTCAGACGTTAAAACTTTAAAATATATACAGCAGAAAATAATATGTTACATATCAAGTAAGGAATAGTTGCCACAAACAACAAATGATTATCTTACTTGTTTTAAGATATAATGTCAAACCATTAAGTAATTCCTAATTTGCAAAAACTATTTAGTTTTTTTTCATCTAATTTGATGTATGCCTGATAATATCCTAAATTGTATAACATGATGTATATGTTATTTTTTTTAAGATTATTTTTAGGAAAAAAACATCTTTTATACAATACAAAAAGAAAAAAATTAAATCTTATAAGATTAGGCGAATAAATACCATGTACGTTTAATTTTTGAGTATGATCTAAACATTTTTTATTATTATGACCTATGACAAACTCTTTTTTCTGCTCAGAACTTTCTCTTTCCAAAGAAATTACACATATTACGCCCAATTGAGTCACAGCGAGCGCAAAATAAGTGCGGTTTTTACTCGTTCTTGATAAAGTATGGCGCTTCAATAGTAAATGTGAAAGGTAAGTCGTAAAGCTACCATTTCTAATTTGTTTTAAAGTAAAGCAAGTCCCAGTTCCGCCAATATTATACGCATTTCAACTCATTACACCGCATAGGGACGACTTCTAAAGCGTTTAAAGGTGTAGTATACTAATTCATGGTGTATTTTTTATTGCTGTTTAGTTAATACTAATCGATGTATCAGGTCACACTGAGAAAAAATTGTATTATATTAAAAATTAATTCCCAACGGTTAACGAGTTATTAACAAGAATACCCGCTTGGTTATTTCCAATGTTGTTTTTATACACCATTTTTCAAAAGAAAACATTTTTATTGAAACGATAATAACAAAACTTAATGGAGTTCATGCTAGGGTACCAAAAAGTTTAAATTTTAAATTTCGTTCAATTCTGAAAAGTATTAGATGAATAATACCATTTTAAAAATACCATATTTCAAAAATGATGTATGGTGTTTGGTTTATTGTGTGTTTTAGAAGATTTTTATAATTACAAAATCTAACGTTTAAAGAAGTGAAATGTCTTTATGATATGTAGTTGCCTTTTTTTAAGTAAAACTTCAATATAGCTAGCAGATAATACGAAGATAACAGCAAAGAAAGAAAAAAACACACGACACCATAAAAACAAATTATTTTTAAAAATGGCAGTACTCATTTAATACTGTTTTGAATTGCACCAAACTTAAAACTCTAGCTTTTTGGTAACTTAGCATGATTTCTATTAAGTTTTATTTATCCGTTCAGTAGAAACTTTTTTTTTTTTTTTGAAAAATGGTGTATTAAAAACAGCATTGGAAATAACCAAGCGATATTCTTGTTAATAACTCTTTAAATCTTTGGGAATTACTTTTGGTGTAATTCAATTTTTATCTCAGTGTTACCTGATACATCGTTTAGTATTAACTAAAAAGCACATAAAAATACACCACAAATTAGTATGCTGCACCTTTCCCGCCGGATTTTTTTTTCAAAATGCGAGTCACAGTTCCGCGAATAATATACGCCTTGCGACTCATTACACCGTATAGGAACGACGTCTAAATGCGTTTAAAACCGTGGGGGAATTCAGTGGTGCGTGTCCTTCAGTTCGCGGCCCTTGGTTTCGATCGGGAGGATAAGGGCCGCCAAACCAGCCACCACGCACGTGACACCGTAGACAGCAACCGGGATGTTGAGATCCGTGTCGGCCGCCACCTAAAATATTGATTTTTTTATTGATTATTGATTGATAGCAGCTAAAATATCAATTTTTCTGATTATAGATCGATTATCAATCTATCATATCACCGCCAAAATATCGATTTTTTTTATTATAAATCGATAATCAATCTGCAATACTACAGCCACATGAAATATCGACTTTTTTGATTATCAATCGATATCACGCCAAAGTAACACGTTGATCATAAAGCGGAGTTTTAAACGAACCTAATTCTATAGTAAAGAATAAACCCGCTCATTATTGCCTTTATAACGCCCGCGCGCGCGATTTTATCTTAGCCGTATTTGCGCTTGCATTTTGAAGTCCTAATCCCGTAAACACTAAATTACGATTCTAAAAGACCGTGATCGCTAACAATAACATTTTGCTCCTCCTTCTTTGTCATTTACTGAACAATACGCAAAAAATTGCGATTTATGCGTTCGTTAAGAACTATCCTTTTGACCAATTTTATGAATAAAAAAATCTTATTTCATAAATTTATACAAACAAGTGTAATTGATAACTCCGGCACTGGAAAAAATTTATACGCCGCTTCATTTTAAACACTTAGTATTATATTTAACACGACATTCACGAGGAAAAAATTTAAATCGAAATTTTATATATCTTTTGTATAACACAAATAATTAACACGTATAATTTCAAGACGATTTAAAAAATAGCATAGGATTGTAGCGCTCATTCCAATAAACAAATTAACGAAATTGTAGCCTCTGATCTTAAAGCTAAAGTTCTTTATTTTGTAATGTTATTTTCGAAATTGTTGAAAAAAAAACAAAACAAAAAAATCAATATAATTTGACTCCATTTCAATAATTTATAGTTATTTATACTTTATTCCGATTTTTGAAATGTATAATATATTGTTTGCGATAAGAAACATGAGACGCCATCACATGTTTGTTTGTTTGTTAAATATGCCACAAATTACCAAATATGGTATCGTTGTTATATCACCTTGCACTGTAATGGAATCGACAACCATTATTGGGCCAGTACATCATGATAAAACTTAATGGCTACCTCAGGCAGGATTTAGGGGCAGAGTGTTTTAATAATATTAAACACTAATAAAGATTACATATTATATGATGCAGTTATTAAAAATAATAATAACTGAGACATTAAAATAATGATAATAACTGAATCCTAAAGCAAATCATACCTGAGCAACAAACGGAGTGATTATGGCACCTAACCTGGCAAATCCGCTACAAGAACCAAGACCGATAGCTCGCAGTGTAGTGGGGTATACCTGACAAAACAAAATTTTTTA
This sequence comes from Microlaimidae sp. YZB2_3, assembly GCA_030248175.1. NCBI lineage: Eukaryota > Metazoa > Nematoda > Chromadorea > Desmodorida > Microlaimidae > Microlaimidae sp. YZB2_3. The sequence continues at coordinate 15,117 of JASAMX010025133.1, forward strand.
AAACACGTTTGGTTTTTTTTAACAGATTTTTAATATATATTTTATCTTTAATTATAATATAACATAAGACCATATTTATATTGTATTAAAATATCCATCTGATGTTTAAAATCAAAAACTTTGAATACGAATTTTTTTAATTGCACATCAAATTTTTTATTTAATTTATTTTTTTATTGCTTTAAAGAATAAAATAAAAATTGCACCTCACAATATTAGGAATGTTTTACAGACCTGTTCACAGTCTCGAAATGCCCCCCGCTTTATTAGAGGATTTGCACCCCTTCCATTTTATTGCCCCCCCCCCCCGCGCAAAAACAAAAAAAGTACCCAAAAACTTTTGCGCCATTTCTCACCTATTATGACGCCATCATCGCAAAATTTTTGCAGTATTTAGCCTATTTAAAAGTATTTTAAGCCATTTTAAACCTATTTTTCCTTAAATTTCGCTTTTTTTTGTCCTTTTTTTATTTTTCCTTCTTTTTCTCTTTTTTTTCTTCCTTTTTTTACTTTCTCCCTGCTTGCTCCCCATTTAATTGCCCCCCGTTTGAAAAAAATTGCCCCCCTGCATTTTGGCGAAACAAACTCCAGCAGCTTTTTACAGTTGTGCTACGACATTTTTTGACAAAAAACGGTATATTGCAATAAAAATTAGCAAAGTAATATCTATCATGAGTAAAATTAGTGATGGTTTACCATTTTTACTAGTAACGTTTCTGAATCAACAGTAATTATTACACAATGTATTATATATTATGTAAATATACTAATACAGTGCAAATTTTGTGTTCAAATTTTGGTCTTTTGTGTTTATTGGGGCGCTTTAAGCCAACCTATATTGTAGATTGGCTTTTAAAGTATTTTTGCTATACATCACCCAGATCTGTGCACGGTCTGGAAATGCCCCCCGTTTTATTGGAGGATTTATTTTTGCCCCCCCCCGTTTTATTGCCCCCCCCCTCGCCCAAAAACCAAAAAGTACCCAAAAAATATTTCGCCATTTTTCACTTATTATGACGCCATCATCGCGAAATTTTTGCAGTATTTAGCCTATTTAAAAATATTTTAAGCCATTTTAAACCTATTTTTCCTTAAATTTCGCTTTTTTGTCCTTTTTTTTATTTTTCCTTCATTTTCTCTCTTTTTTACTCTTTTTTTTACTTTTTCCCTGCTTGCTCCGCTCCCATTTTATTGCCCTCCGTTTCAAAAAAATTGCCCCCCGTGCCCGCCTCCATTTAGGAATTGTCCAATCCCCTAATAAAACCCCGGGGGGCAATGCTTGGGTCTGGTTTTAGGAAGGCAGTTTTTAACACCACACAAGATATATGAGAAGAAAGTTCTAAATAAAAATCCAAAATGATATTAAAAACAAACCAGATGTGGCTGGTCTATTTTTTTAGAAAATTAAAACAACTTAGCGTTATTTATTTTAGATAATTTTAATTCAACTTTGATACTCTTTAGATTGGTTAAGAGGCGCTATAATTTTTTGATTTTCATTTTATTGGTTACTACATGATGCCCTAGTTTCAGTCTTTGAACAATTAAAACAGCCTATAAGCATGGACAGTTTTGGCTTGTCTATATAAACATAATACCGTTTTGAAACACACGCTCCTTATGTTAACCAGACTTTTTTTTATAAAACATAACTTACCTCAGGTGTATACACATAAGCTGCCTGGAAACAACCAGAAATAAATAATCTAGCGAAACTAATAAAAACTGTGATCCAAGTCCTAAAAATATTATAGCAATTATTTCTCGTACAAATTACGTATTCATGGATAAAAAACAATGTCTAAAGTCATGGTTTAATTTTGAAGTCATAGGACATTCCATTTCTTATTTAGTGATCATCTGAAATAACTGAAGTTGATTACTTAACCTAAATAAAGATAGCACTTTAAAAATAGCGATTAAAATTTTAAAGATTAACGCTTTAATTTAAATATGGCATTCCTTTTGTTTTTCATATGCAAAAAAGATAAAAGTAAGAAAAAAAATTTAAAACAAAACGTTTACCTGTTCAGACAAGCGAATAGAAGAAATATAAAAAAAGAGAAGACAAAAAATTCGCTGGCCATGGTTTTCTTTCTGCCAAAAAACTCGATAATGAATGCCGTGAGTATTAAACCTAAAATTAAAAAGAGGAAAATATTATTCAGCATTTATAAATCCTACAGTTAAATTTTTGTTTGTAAATAAAAGGCATTTATAAATCTAATATTTTTATTCGTGTTTATAAATAAAATTAGTTATGAATTTTATATTATCATAAACGTCAAGAAAAAAAACGGAAACAATTATTGTTTTGCAGACTTATTGTGTGCAAATCAATTTTTTGACATCTCACAGGTGAATAAGGCAGACAAAAATTGCAGTTTATATCTAAAATTTTGCTCCAAACTTAAAAAAAGGGCTCTAGAATTAAAAATGATAAAACTACAGTTTTTGGGATATTAACTCTTTGGGATTTTTTGCAAATTTGCGGAAGGGATTCCGCGCCACCACTGCTCGTTGTTAATTCCACGTCCCGATGGCCCCGCTTACCGTCGAGACGCGGAGTTTAACACACTGCTGCAGCAGCGCTGACGTGGCATCCATTCTGCGGATTTGCCAAAAAAAATCCCGAAGTGTTATCCTAAATCCTCGTTACTACGGCAAAATGAGCCACAGTTCGTACAAAATATATGTGACTGTGATTTATTCTGAATTTAAATCAAGACCCTATTAACTACAGAATGAGTCACATTCACGTATATTTTATAGTGACAATGGCTCATTTTGCCGTAGTAACGACGAAATGTGTTTTTTTACTTTTCGGCCGTCGCATATTTCCTAAAATTATGAATTTGCAAAACTAGAATCTGCGTGCATTATAAAACTATTAAAACAAAATGAATAAAGGCTGGTTCATACTTATGACAAAACGTCCTTTGGACAAAGTCCAAAGAACAATTTAAAAAAGCCAAAACGTCCTTTGGACAAGCCAAAACGTCCCTTGGACTTTTTCCTTTGGACGAAGTATGAACGCTACTTAAAATTTGTTCTTTGGACAAAGTCCAAAAAACAAAATCCAAAGGAAAAATACCAAAGGACAAAAAGTATGAATACGTTGTCCTTTGAATTTTGTCCTTTGAACTTAGTCTTTTGGACAAATTCCAAATGACATTTTTACGCTGTATTTGTCCAAAGGACGTTTTGCCATAAGTATGAACCAGCCTTAAAAATACATGAGTTGAATTTTTTACTTAAAAACTGCCAAGGTCAATCTAAAAATTAAGAAAATTAAAAAAAACTATGACAATAAATTTGATAAAATAATAAATTTTTTTACCTGGAAACTCGGCAAAAGTGGTCCATAGCAGATCGGTATAATCTTTTGTGCCGAGTTTATGGCATTCTAGCGGGCAGGTCGGTTCTTTGTGCAAATCCGCGGCGCCGCCTACAAAACTCGCTATCGTTCTTATTCTGACACAATGAGTCACAATTAGTATTAAATCGACGAGACTCTGACTCATTTTGTTTATACTATTTGTGTGTTAAAGGATAAAAAGAGTCACAGTTACGAGTATTTTATGACGATTCCGAGTCATTGTGTCAAAGTAACGACGAAAAAGTTATCGTCCTTATTTTGACACAATGAGTCACAATTAGTTTAAAATCAACGAGACTCTGACTCATTTTCTTTGTACTATGTGTGTTAAGACAGAAAAAGAGCTACAGTTACGAGTATTTTTATGACGACTCTGACTCATTGTCGTAGTAACGACGTTATCGTCCTTACTAGGACAGAAACAGTCAAAATGCGTATAAGTTATATGTGACTGTTACTCATTTTAGATTTAAAACAGCACACTATAAACTATAGAATGATTAACAGTCGCGAGTATTTTGTAATGACAGTTACCTATTGTACTGTAGTGAACACGTTATAATAGCTATCGCTTTATAAATAATATTATGTTTGAAACATAACGGGCCATAATATTATGTTGCAATAGTGATTTTGTTTTCAGTTTATATATCCAAATGTGATTTTTCCAAACAAAATTTTGTTTGAAGAGTCAAATGAATAAAAAACAAGAATTTTTTTCAATAAAAAGCCTTTTAAAAACAAAAAAATCGACTTTAGGTAATTTATAGGCGTTACTGCATTTTCGGTATTTAAACCTACAAAAAAAAATTTAAATGTTTTTAAAATTCAAAAATTGCTCTTAAATTAGCTAAAATTGAATTTTTAGTTTTTTCTTTTGGAAAACTTTAACAAAATATGTCGCGGGCTTTTAGCTAGCGCTGTTTTTTCACCAAAAACATGCTAATTTGATTCATTAGTTTTTAATTATATAAATTAATAATAATTATAACTAATAGTTTTGTTTAAAACCAAAATTTTACCATGACATTCGTCGCCAGACTCCAGAAGTTCAGTTGTAAAAAGCACAATTCCATAATAGCTGAATGCGTTGGCTAGCCTAAAAACTTAAAATAAAATACAAAAAACTTTAAAGAAAACGCAAACACAAACAGACCTGTGCACGGTCTGGAAATGCCCCCTCGTTTTATTGGAGGATTTGTCCCCCTCCCGTTTTATTTGCCCCCCCCCGCCAAAAAAGAAAAAGTCCCTAAAATTATGATGCCATTTTTGACCTATAATGACGCCATCATCGCGAATTTTTTGCAGTTTTTAGCCTATTTCAATGCATTTTAAGCCATTTTAGACCTATTTTTACCTTATTTTCGCTTTTTTGTCCCTTTTCCTTTCTTTTTTTTCTCTTTTTTTATCTTTTTTTTCCTTTTTCTCCTGCTTGCCCCCCCCGTTTAATTGCCCCCCCCGTTTCAAAAAAGTTGCCCTCCCCCGTTTTGAAATTGCCCCCCCCCCCGAATAAAACCCGGAGGGGCAGTGCACAGGTCTGCACAAAACACAAAACACAAACCATAAACAGAAACCTTTGTTTTTCCCACGCTGTCACTGATGACCATGCAACACTGCTCGGAGACGCACAGAAACACGTGATTTTAAAGGTTTAAAATAATGTTATTTTTGTTAATAAAAACTATGCTCAGTTAAATAAAGTAAAAAGTAAACAAACTACACACCCGCGGCTGGTGTGTTTGTTAATGTGTCAAATTATAACTATCCCACTTGACATAATAATGACATAGCAAAACACTTAAAATGAAATTTTTTTAGTCTGGTGTAAATTCTCAACTTTTGGAGTTGCTATTTCTGATTAGTTCATAACAATGACGCCGAATTGTTTTGTTTTTATTGGTTAATACAGTAGTATGACTGACTTAAATTCGGCCAGCCTTAATTTCGGCCACCGATTATTATTTTTGCCATGCACAAAATAATATAATGAACTACGTATCGTTGAATAGATCGTCATACCTGATCTTAAAATATTTCTTGTTTATTTATAATTGATGCTTGTTCCTTTTTAATTTTTTTTTCATTTTTTATAACTAACTAAACTTCTTATAACTAACTAAGATATTTTTTTTAGTTTTTTTAAACATTTTGACTCTTTGCAGCGAACAATATTGTTTATTTTTGTGTAAAATCTGACAAAAGTTTGTTTGTATAAACTCTAAAAATAGTAGTATTATAAAGAACTTACCAAATGAACCAGAGAAGCAACGTAGTAATTTTTAATTCTGGCACAAAGAGATCTTGAATTCGCCCTCGTTTCGTATCCTAAATTAAACTAAATCGTCGTTACTACGGCAAAATGAGTCACTGTCATTATAAAATACACGTGACTAAGACTCATTCTGTAGTTCATAGGGTCCTGTTTTAGATTTAAAATGAGTCACAGCCGCACATATTTTATACGAACTGTAGCTCATTTTGCCGCAGTAACGACGAAATACAGAAACTAATAAATAAAATTGTGAGAATTAATAACGCATATTGCGACTCTGCTCACTATTTAGATAAAACACAAAATAATTATTCTTACTCAATAACTTTTTAATCTATATTTATAAAATCTTTCACACAGCTTTTTGTACTAACTTTATTTTTTAATTGGGCTGTAAAAGCAAAAAATTTATAATATAATATGTTTATTTTTGCAGTAGTTAACTGCATCTGAATTAACCCAGAATGTTTATTAAAATTGTTTAGTTATTATGTTTTATCTGTTTAGCAGTGTGCTGCACCTGGTTAATTCCAGGATGTTTATTTGTGCAGTAGTTAACTGCCTCTGGAGTAATCCAGATTACTAATTAAAATTGGTTGTTTATTATAGTTTTATCTGTGTAGCAGTGTTTGTACTGCACCTGGTTAACCCCAGGGTGTTTTTTTGCTTCCGCAGTCTTTGTGCTGCACCTGGCTAATTCAGAATGTTTTTGCTTGCAGTATGTAACTGCATCTGGTGTAATCCAGAATGTCTATTTTATAATTATAAAAAGTTTACCATAGTGTTCAATTACATAAGTTGGTGCAAAGCTTGTTAATGCTTATATGTTTACTTAATTAAATTTTTTTTTGTTTTATGAGCATATGTATTTGTGTATATTTGTGTATATTTTTATGTAAAAAGTTGTTAAGTAACTGAGTGAGATTCCATGTGTTTAACTGAAAAGAGCAGCACGGAGGCGTCTTAAACTTATGCTCGAAACGCCATATTTGTAGGTATATTATGTAGTAGTTCTATTTTTATTCAGGTTTTGTTGAGTTAAAAATTTGTTATTGTGTTTGCGTTAAAAATAGGAGACTTATCATTGTTCCATATAAGGTTTGTACTACATTTATCTTCTTTTTCTTGTTTGTTGTATAATTTTATATTTTAATTTTATCCAGTAAAGTAAGTTTGTTCTATATATAATCAGCTTACTGGAGCATTTCAATAATAAAAATGCGCAAATCCTGTAAACAAAGTGGTGTCAGCAAAAACTATTAAAATGACTTCACGTATTACGGTAATCACGCATAATTTACAAGCGCTGCCGTTTAATTTGCATGAACATTTTATCGCTTGCAACTGATTTAGTTTAGTAATAGCACATTTAGCAGTTTTTGCGCAGTTTTCCAACCAAAAAATTGCAGTGATAAAACTGTTTCGGGACCTCAGTTTGCGTACGTAAGAATTATTCGATTTTAAAAAATAATAAAAAACACTACTGACCTCGTCCCCTCCTTGGATCAATTTTCCCAGAAGCATTGGTTTCCCGTTTTCCTCCGCGACGCGCTGGAGCGTGGCGTAGGCCAAGTCCGTCTGCCCGCACGCCACATGGAACCGAGCACTCTCAGGAAGCCACTGAACAGAAATGAATGAATATTATGATAGAACATTATTATAGACCTGCATCATTAACTTCATATTCGTACAAAATTATGGAGAGGGCGTTATGAGCTACAGGATAGCGTAAGCCAAATCCGTCTGGTCGCACACCATAATAAACTAGGTGCTCTTAAAAAGTAATGAGGGCATTTGAATAATATCGTCAATTTTAGTAAGTATAAGTGTATTTTAATAGCTACAATAGTTTTTGTTTAAAACATATAAATTGAACAGTTTAAAAAAAGCTGCAGCATTAATGTGTAACATTGATTTTTTTGTGAAGTGGTGTTGATTTTGTAATAATGACTGATTTTCGTTGCCATGTAGTGTGGTTTTACAGCACAAAAATATTATAATAATATATTACAGACTTGTGCACGGTCTGGAAACGCCCTCCCCCGTTTTATTGGGGGATTTGCCCCCCCCCCCGCCAAAAATGAAAAAGTACCCTAAAATTATGACGCCATTTTTGACCTATGATGACGACATCATCGCGAATTTTTCGCAGTTGTTAGCCTATTTCAATGTATTTTAAGCCATTTTAGACCTATTTTTACCTTATTTTCGCTTTTTTTGTCCTTTTTTCCCTTTTCCTTTCTTTTTTCTCTTTTTTCTCCTTTTTTTTTTCTTTTTTTTTCTTTCCCCCCTGCTTGCCCTCCCGTTTTATTGCCCCCCCCCCCGTTTTAAAATAGTTGCCCCCCGTGCCCCCCCAGTTTAGAATTTCCCCCCCGTTTTAACCCCGGGGGCAGTGCACAGGTCTGAAATTACTATAAATCAAATATCTAAAATACCATACATACATAATTGAATTGGTATTAAAAATATAAAAACAAAATTAAAAGAATATATAAATACCCATTTTAATTATAATTGACACTTACAATGCAACTGCCAAGGAAGATAGCCAACGGTAAGGCGGAAATACCAAGCAGCCACCGCCAACCTAAGTGAGGCATAACAAATATGGCCAAAATTACTTCAAAACAAGTGCCTATCGCCCAAAATGCCTAAAACAAAAAAAAATTATTTCACTAAAAATAAAACCTAAATTATTATTTTACTTTTGGATCTTTAAGATAACCAGGTGTCAAGCGTTTTTTATCAAAAATACAATATATTTACGAAAAAAAAACAGATACAGTATTAGAACATAGTATAATTTATTATATAAATTAAAATTTAAGTTTATTTAAATTTGCATAATTAAATGCGCAATCAACTTACTTCAATTAATACAACGCATTTTGCCCTATGTTTGGACGGAAGAAACTCGGCATAAAGTGTTACCCTAAAATAAAAAAGCAACCTTTAAAGTTATATTGATCCTTAATGTCAAATAAATTTTGGTAAATAATATAGAACTTAAAAATTCATTCTTAGTTGGCGTTTTTTCTTTCATAGAGATCAACTCATTATCATAATAAAACCAGTTTGTTTAAAATTAAAAAAAAACATTTATTAATTTTTTATTGTTTTTCATGGGTGGCGCGGGAGCGCCACGGGGCGATTTAGCCCCGTGGCGCCGCGCCAACCATAATTAGATGACGTGGGTAAATTTTGAAATTCAGAACCTTCTTCTTCTTCTGCTTCTTCTTCTTCTTCTTCTTCTGCTTCTTCTTCTTATTATTCCAACGTTCCATTCTTAAAACGATATTCCTCATTCGTTACTGATTGATCAAAAATAAACATGGGCTCATTAGAAAGAAGAAGGAATTACGCAACTTTCTTAGGAAGCACTTTTTTCACTTAGGTCCTTGTTATCGATTTATTGATCAAAATAAAAAATTGAAAATTAGACAAATAAAATCTCCCAACCGCACAATAACAGCCTTTTGGCAACAATAAGGATTTAGAGAGCAGACAACCAACATCCCCTCATAAAAACCGCACAAAAATAGCAGACCGGTTTAATTTGCGGCAGAAACGGCGCCAGTTCCCAGCGCCATCTGCTTCAACCGCGCGGAAAACGGCAAAAACACAGAGTACTTTTTTTTTAATTCTTGCATTACTATGACAAAATTAATTTAGAAGTTTTATTTATTAAAAAATAATAATAAGCGTCGGTGGCGCGGAACGCCACGCGCCGCTAATCATCGGTGGTGCGGGGTGCCAACTGCAATTTAACCGATGGCACCGCGCCAACTATACTTAGACACGTGAGTAAATTTTGTTATTCATGTTCATCATCTTATTATTATTATTATTATTTTTACTTTAAAAATTATAATTGCAATCATTGGCGCACGGCATCGCGCCAACTATATTTAGAGAACGTAGGTAAACTTTGTCTGGAGCGCATCTGCACCGCACTAACTATAATTAAACAACGTGGGTTAATTTTGTAATTTAAATTCATCTTCTTCTTATTATTTTTTTATTTTATCTCGGCAACGGAATGATTATAAACATATGTCATTGCGCAGCAAAAACTATAGTTTATTAGGCTATTTTTTTAATTTAGTTCAAAAAAAGTGGTAGACTAGCCTTGTAAAATGCTCTAAGAATAGAGCAGGAAAAAGGGGCGATTTTTCCCGGGCGTATTTTTTAAGACAGAAAAGATGTAGACTAGTCTGAGATGGACATTATGTGGACTATAGGAAATTTGCAATTTTCAGTTTTGCCAGCTGCTCACTAAATAAAAATTTTTACGATATTATAATTGATTTGTTTATACTTTGATTTAATCACACAGCACTGTCTTTGCATTTTTTTTTAGTTTTGATGAAATTTAATTGTAAAAATCATACTCACAGCAATTCTTTGACAAGTGCGTAAATTGCTACTTTTTTCAAATTTATAGTTGTTTTCTTATAACATACAATATTTAACCTTCTAATTGAAAAAGTGGCGATTTCGCGCTTGTCAAAGATTGCTGTGAGTATGATTTTTTCAATTGACATTTCATCAAACTAAAATAAAATGCAACAGTGCTGGGTGATTAGATCAATATATAAACAAATCATTATCATATCTTGGAAATTTTTATTTTGTGAGCAGCTGGCCAAACCAAATGCAAATTTCTTATAGTTCACATAAGTGTCCATCTCAGACTAGTCTACATCTTTTCTGTCTAAACATACGCCCGGGGAAAAATCGCCCCTTTTTCCTGCTCTATTCTTAGAGCATTTTTCAAGGCTAGTTTTTCAGTATAAAATATATGGCAAAAATATTTATTTTAGTGGTATACCACAAATGTTTTAAACACAATGTATTCATGTTTAAAATTTTATGGATAGAGATACAAAATAATAAGACGAGTACTTCTAAAGCATTCTTAATAACATTTTTGAATAAAATTCCAATATTGCGCTTTACAATTATATTAAAAAAATTGATTTAATTTTTTGCTTTTTAAAATAAGATGTAGGAGTTGCACCTTTGTTCTCTGTGAACTTTAGTTTGCGAATTTATACCGAAAAAATTGTATAACAATTTATAATGAACTTAAAATCCAACGTTAGGTTGACGCATAGCATAACAAAACTAATAAAAAATTAAATTTCAAGAATAGAAAACATTAAATTTTTCCACTCTAAAAATTCTGTAAAAACAACAATTAACAAGATGATTTAATACTAAAAAATCTATTTTTTTCTGAATTTTTATCTAATGAGCACGTCGAAATTGTCTTTTAAGCAAATTAGTTAGATACAGTCTATATTCCGTTATATTATAATATTAATTGCGACAAGACCGGTCCCCGCCCCTGCCGTTTAACCATTTCCGTCTGCTGGGATAAAAAAGAGCGTCAGCCTGTGCCCAACCGTTGGGGCGAAGTACAAAAAAATTAACATATTTTACTTTATCGTGAGAATTTGTTCGCCACAATAGTCAAAATCCTCCCATTTAAAAGGAAATTGTTCAGTGTTAAAGATCTTCACAGAGTTATGACCTTATAGAATCATTGTTTGTTAACCAATTAGGGCTTGGGAAGATCATTTCATTCATTGGAGATCCAATTTTTCCCAAGCGGTAATTGGCTAAAAGGGATTCTAACAGCTCCTCCAACAACCCTTCCTACTAAGCAAAACATACATGACGTGATCACGAATACAATATGACATTTTGAGGGTCTTCAAAATCCTGACGTGGCCCTTTCATTTGTTTTCTCAGCTAAAAACTTTTGGAATATCGTCGTTACTACGGCAAAATGAGCCACAGTTTGTATAAAATATGTGTGCCTGTGACTCATTTTATATTTAAAATAGGACCCTATTAACTACAGAATGAGTCACAGTCACGTGTATTTTATAATGACAGTGGCTCATTTTGCCGTAGTAACGACGATATTTCTTAGTAAAATCGGTAGGGGAAAGCGACCTGACAAGCCCCTTCCCCCCACGGCTATTGTGATTTAATATAGTACACTGTAAATTCCATCGACACCGACCAAAATCTACCGTAATCTACCGTAATTTTTAGTATTATGCAAATTTTAATTTAAGCCTAAGCCTAACCTACACATCAATATATATAATTTGCGTAAATTTGAGGCGGTGTCGGTGTCGGTGGAATTTACAGTTTTCTTTTAATATTAATAATTAACTAATTAATATTCAATATTAAGAATTAATTAATTATTATAGCACACAATACATACGCGTAACTTAATTCCCCGTCAATTCGCCGATTGCGGAGCTCCGCCTATTATAAATCGTCGTTACTACGGCGAAATGAGCCACAATGCGTATTAACTATATGTGCCTGTGACTCATTTTAAATTTGAAACACCTTTTTAACTACATAATGAGTCACATTCACGTGTATTTTATAATGACTTGGCTTATTTTGCCGTAGTAACGACGAAATCCGACTAATCCTCGCGGCAACCAGAAGAATTATATCACGAGAATTTTCGGTTCTTTCATTTTCCATAGTTGAAAAACTTTATTTCTTCGAAAAAGTGGTTGGGTTTAAAACAAAATATAAATGCTACTTGAATTCTTTTTGGCTACTGCAATTTATGGACCTACCTAGCATAACAAAAATTGGGTCGGCGATCCCACCACGAAACAAAGTTCCTCTCAAATTAAATGCATTTTTTGTATTATTTTTGAAATTAGAAATACTACATACAATACAACATCTATTTGAGAAATTTTAACATGCTTTTTTGTATTAAATAAAGCATTACAAAATGTTTTTTCTGGTTAACTGAAATAAATTTACATATGAGAAACCTTAGTTACGCTTAAAATAGCTCTATATAATGGTCAGAAATAAAACAAAAATATTCGAAATTGTTTTAATATTGTTGTTTAATCTCCGGTTTCCAAAAAAAATTAAGTAAAAATCATTAGTATCATAACGAATTCTGATTTCGCGGCGGGACCGCGGACCCAAATTTTTGCAACGCTAGGTAGGTCTATTATTAATAATTAATTAATTATATTCAATATGAATAATTAAATAATTAATATAACTCAATTAGAGGCGGGACTTACGATTGCGGAACTCCGCCTATTCCGAATCCAACCAATCCCCGCAGGATCAGCAACCAGAGGAATGTCGGCGCGAAAGCGCTCAGAACACCAAAATAGAACGTAAACGCAGTGCAAATCACTAAACCCTAAAACAAAACAAAACGATTAAAGATAAATAGATGAGTGGTAAAGTAACCACTCGTTTTTTGAGAAAATATCACGTGCAGAAAAACACATGACGTAACTAAATAATAATTGGTTACATAACCGCTGAAAACTTTTTTTTAATTTTTCTCGCTCGAGGGTTTATTGGTTATTTCTTCCTGGCGGTGAGCGGTTACGCCTTTAATTTCAGCCTGAAAGACTTTAGCTTTAGTATTGTTATTACACATATTTATATTATTATATTGTTTCTGTGCTATCACTAAACCCTAAAACAAAACAAAACCATTAGTGATTTGTATACATGTTTAAATTTTTTCTGTGCTATGCTATCACTAAACCCCAAAACAAAACAAAAACATCCATGGTTATTATACATGTTTAAATTATTATATTCATTGTGATGTGCTCTGATAAAATGATGATCAATTACATCAGGGTGAAATTATGGCGGGGGTAAAGTTGAGAAAATATTACATGCAAGACTTAATTTTCACAAAAAATTATCACTAAAGACTTAATTTTTTTATTTTTGTTGGCTTGCGCGTTTATTGTTTATTTCTTCCTGATAGAAAGTAATTGCGCCTTTAATTTCAACCCGAAAGACTTTAAAATTCGCTGACAAACTTTTATTATCCTACGTAATAAATAGCTATAGTCCCGCTAATTTTATTAAAATTTTGTTGATTTTTTGGCATCTAAAACGCATTTAAACGCTCAAACCACGGGCAAACTTGACAGACAGGCAATGTTGACACTTATTTATATAATAAGAAGTATTAAAGTGAGTTCTATCTGCGACTAAAGTAATTTTTTCTAAAAAAATTACTAAAGTTAAAATCCTCTAGACTGAAATTAAGGGCGTAACCGCTCGCCGTCAGGAAGAAACAAAGAATGGACGTGCGAGAATAAAAATAATAAAAAAATTTTTAGAGATGATGTAAACAATTATTATTAATTTGTGTCAGATGTTTCTCACCACGTGATATTTTCTCAAAGAACGAGTGGTTACTTTATCACCTAGTTATTTTCACACAGATAGAATTCATCCTTAGAAGTTAATTTTCAATTCTTAAATCTCGCGTAGGCAATCTTGATTAGGGCCTGACCGGACCGGGAATTTTCGGTCCAGCGTAACCACTCGTTCTTTGAGAAAATATCACGTGAAGACGAACACATGACGCAACTTAATAGTAATTGCTTACATAATCTCTAAAAACTTTTTTTATTATTTTTATTTTTGTGTGTTCATTCTTTATTATTTTCCTGACGGCGGGCGGTTAAGCCCTTAATTCGAACCGGACCCAACGGGACTGACCAAAAACTCCGGCCTGACCGGATCGGATATTGGGTTTCGAAACAATGTCATTTGCCAAACGTCTATAACACGTTTTTTGGTAGTTGTATGGATATAATATATATAAAAATCAAAAATACTCGGAATTTCTCAGCCACAGAACTCATTTTCAAACAATTCTTAAGGAGCTGAAGCTAAAAAACTTAATAAATAAAATACAAATGTATTAAGATCACTGGGGTTTGATAAATAGCAAGCAAAAACAACAAAAGAATAAAAACTCCTACAATTAAAACAAATAAAAAATCGGAATCAAAACAAACAAACAAATCAAAATTTAACCTCTAATTTTTATGAATCTAACCTTTTTGAAAAAATAAACCATCAAAATAAATGGCTTTTCTTTATTTGCTTTTGTGTTTAAACATATTTCACACGACATTTTGTTACAACTATATACAATTATCTGTGGTTTTCTTCATATAAAATTTCCAGAACTGTACACTTGATTCGTTTTGTTTCATCTTGCAATAAAACCATTGCAGAGTTTTCATAATAATTTTAAAGCATATCACTGTGTTAATTACTTCCCAGATTTTTCACTTTTGACAATCCAACCGCACAACAAATTAAAAACAATTATAAATAAAACTTTTTATAAATTGAATTTTTAAATAATTGAAAAACATAAAATATTTTTAGCAAACAACTAATGGCAGGAAACCTTTAAATAAAATTTTAAACATTTATTTTAAATTGACAAAATCAATCAAACAAAAAACTTAGTATTATCAAAAATATATAATATACCGAAAAATGTGCAACTCCTATATAAAAAAGTGCGGAAAAGTAGGCCATTATAATGAGCCTCTCTATTTAAATGACACTCTCCACTATAATAGCATAGTAGCCATTTTAATTCGGCGAGTTAAAATGGAGAGGAAGCTATTATAATAGCAGCCATTTATTGATTAAATTTTACTTCATATATACTCACAAGTGTAATACTGTCCGGGCCGCACGAGTTTTTGCGTGTTGGACAGTATCAAAACAAAACGCAAAAATTCGTGCGGGCCGGACAATATTACACTTGTGAGTATATTAGAAGTGAAATTAAATCAATAAATGGCTATTATAATAGCTTCCTCTCCATTTTAACTCGCCGAATTAAAATGGCTACTGTGCCATTATAGTGGAGAGTGTCATTTAAATGGAGAGGCTCATTATAATGGCCTACTTTTCCGCACTTTTTTATATAGGAGTTGCACGTTTTTCGGTATATTATATATTTTTGGTATTATAGTTTCAATAATAGGTTAAATAAATTCTTAAAACAATAATAAACATGGTAAAGATTCCTCCAATATAATTGTGCAATGATTTTTAAAAAATAAATATAAAAATATTAACAATTATCACTTTAAAAGTAAAAAATAATTTTTATATATAAATATAAAAACATCCGGTCGGATATTTGAAAAGTCCTACCGGATATCCGGTCGGGCCTTTGATATCTGAAAAATGCTTACACGACGGTTGAGTCACTCAATTTTTCGATTGGAAAATTGCGCAAAAAATATTTAACGTACTATTCATCATAGTGAATGACCAGTCAGCTGCGCGGGACGCATACTTATACAATTTAAACGACAGCGTATGCAAATTATTTTTTAGGTTAAATTTATCCATAGGAATGTCATTTACTAATTTGAATTTCAGTCTTTTCCACAATAGTAGTTACAACCTAAAACCTGGTGGCTTGTGCACAATAAATCGAATCCAATATCATAATAATAAAAAAAAACGTTAAAAATAAGTTACAGCAAGTTATTTCCCGTCAGAAGACATACAGAAAACTACTTACCGATTTACGTCCGTAAGTATCCGTGATATTACCCCACATCGTCGAGCTTAGCATCATTCCACAAAAAACAACCTAAACACACGGTCGACTATAACAAAATATTACACATTAACAGAACTAACACTAAGAATAATAAAAACGTTGGCCAATTTCCTCGTAAATCATATTTATTTTGACGTTTCCACCACACGACGACTTTTTTCTACGTTAAAAAACCTGTTCGTTCTGAAGAAGACACACGTCGTGGTTTCGAAACGTTAAAATAAATATTTTTACGAGAAAATTTCCCAACATTTTTACTATTATTATTATCACGAATATTCCTCAAAAATCGGTTAAATCTTACTAACACTAACAATAAAAATCTTATTTAACCTGTTCAGCTTTAGCTGAGCTTAAAATATTTTAAATTCAAAAAATGTTTTTTGTGTTAAAATCCTAAAAAAAACGAACAACGGATGTTGGTAAACTTAAAGGTTCTCAAAAAGCGACAAATACAAAAAAAAATTTTCTTGCATAAAATCTGAAAACAAATATAAACTTGAAACAATAACACATTTTTCGTGTTTTTTAGGATAAGCAATTTAGCATTTTGTTTTTGTAATAATGTTTATTTTATTTTTTTATTTTTTTAATTCAAACAGTTATAAAAATAATGTAATAAACAAAAATAAATTAGGATTACTTCTGCAAACGTAAACAGAATTTGAAATAATTAGTGCAGACAAGAATACATGAAAACTAATTAATAAAGAAGAATGAAAAATGAAGAACAAATTATACGGTATATGTGTGGATCCAACCTAAATGCATACGTATGCATCAGGGGGGGAATCTCCGCGGTATAGTGAAAATATGTGCCGGCCCGTATAGTTTTAGCCTCGATTTTAAATACCTCGATCTCCACGGATCTTTACGAAAAATAGCTCAAAATGACCGCCAAGCTAATCCTGAAAAAATAGTGTTTCAAATTTTAAAAATTTTTTCGGTCTTCATTTTTTATTTAAGGTCTTTTAAGGGGCGGTTGGCCAAAAATTTGAATGATAGAAAATTTTGCAAAATTACTGAACTTTTGGATTCAAAAAACATTTTGAGCTTCCTACTACATAATTTGGGTTATATTGCATTAACTTTAGTAAAAATTTTGTCCATTATCAGCTCCAAATGAGTTGTAATAATATCACCTTTTGTGCGGCTTTTTTTACTCAAAATTTTCAAAAAAATAGGACATAGCTTATTAATGTATTGTGAGCCTCATACTTATCCTAAACTAATAAATTATATATCACCTGATAGAAGAGAAAATTTCCTGTTTTATAGGCTCAGTTTTTTTTTAAATAAATTTTTTAACATTTTTAATGACACTTTGAAAATTGTTAAAATTTTCAAAAAAATTTGCCTGATTTTAAAAATTTGCAAAAAATTCAAAACCATCTAATAATTTTGAAAAAAAATTACAAATTTACCTTAAAAATACAATTACATTTCTTCGTTAAAATTTTAGTAAAATATGCATATGCATATTTTGCAACTTATATGCATACGTAAGAATTTTTGCGCGAATTAAAATTAAATAAAAAAAATAAATTCAGGATTTATAAGTTTTTATTATTATGGGTAATCTTTGAGCTATTCAATTAGAAATGAACTAATTGGACATTTTTTAAAATCAGAAATTGCTTGTATGTGAATCAAAATTTCATTAAACGTTGTAGTTTTAAAGTATTATCAGAAATTTAGCGCCCTTTGGAACATACTAAGTTATTAAAAAAAAACATTTTTGGGGGCGTCTACAAAAAACTTTGGGTTGTTTATCGACGCTTTTTGATGGCATTAGCGTTTAGTAGAGTTTTACCTAAACTTTAAACTAAAAAACAATTTAAAAAAATTTTTAAACTTTTAAAAAATTAGAATTATTTTAAAAATTACTGTTGTTAGTAAAGCTTGTTCCCAACTACCGATCCACCAGTCACAGTGCAGGGCCGGTGACAAAATGCTTAAAATCATCATTTCCATCGCGTCTGCCATCTGAAAATAAAAAAAATAATAATAAAGCAAAAACTAATTTTCTATACAGTTAATTTAAAAAAATAAAATTAAAAAATGCCTACACATTTTTTAAACCATAATATTAAAACTAGCAGCAGAAGTGGG
>JASAMX010025136.1:0-12002 GCA_030248175.1 Microlaimidae sp. YZB2_3
CTTCTTATCGGGGTAGATCGTCGTGCGTCCGAAAAAGTTTTGGGGTATACCTTGAAATCCTCCAAATACCCTTATTTTAGCGTTTTTCAAACAGGTTGGAGGGGGGCATGGTTATTGCAATTGGGGGGAAGAGTCCTAAATACTCTGTGCCCGTTATTTCCCAACACTGCCTGAAGTCTGATATCGGCTACACAATTTGAATCGATGCCTGAAACATAAGATACCCTTAGACCATCAATCAATTACTGTCCAGTTGTTTTCCAGTCTGTATATTTTATTGTAAATAAGCAATCATGGGGCGATTTTTTAAGTTAACAGAAATTATAGAACTTTCATTGTTTATTTTCCCTTAAAAATGATGACTAAAAAGCGCAACAAGTTTATTAACTACATGTTGATGTTCTATCTTTTACTAAATCCGTACTTTAGTTTGTTTCGTTTTGCGTTTCATTTTGGCTTTTGGACAAGAGAATTTTAAAATTATAATCATTGCTATTATTGTCGGTGTCTTTAATAATGCCACCAGCTTGTGAACAAAAGCTGTTGTTACTCGTATTTAATTGAATGTAAATCCGAATTGTTGGATAATAGCAAATTAAAATTGATCTAATTGTAATTTGGAAAATAGATGAAAACATATTTAAAAACACTAATTTTATTATTTTGCTAGTAATTGTTAAAGTCACAAACAGCATGCGTTGTGCAAAATGTATGCAATCGGCGAATACCAGTTTTTTATAGTTTTTGTCAAAATTAAAAATTATGTATTTAGAGTCAAACTAATATTTAAGCTTCGTTTTTATTAAACGAAAAAATATCTGAAATTATTAGACTTAGCCAAAAATTCGTTTTTTATTTTTAAACTAACAATCTACAACAGACCGAAGTTGGGGGTCAAGATATCAAACGCTAAAAATTATGACGGTTAGGCCAGGTTTCGGCCAGAAAATTGAGGGTGTTAAAATTGTTATTTTTTCACAAGAGCAAAATGATTCAAAACGAACAAAGTTTTTTATTTTGTTATTTATTTACTTTTTCACAAAATGGAATTTTTGTGATTTTTCAATTTTTGCTTTCTGTTCAAACTGATTCAAATTTGAGACGAAGATATGTTAAAAATATCATTAAGATGAGTTGTTAATTTTTGATTTCTATCAAATTGTTGAACTTATCAACTAATGATTTTAAGATTTTTGTTGAATTTCTGGCCGAGAAAACCAAGATGGCCGTTTTCTTATGATTTTTCAAAATTTATCAACTTATTAGATCCACAAGAATTTTTTTTGCTTGTTCACCTTCTTTGTTCAAGCCAAAAATAAAATTTAACAAAAAAAATAGTTTATTAAAAGTTTTTTTTTCACAAATTTCACACAAATCTATCAAAAAGTTTGGAGACGCCAAACGGCAAAAATTAAAACCACTAGCGGAGAACTTTTTTTTTTTTGGGGAGGAAGAAATTTCGCTTCCCGAAAAAAAAAAAAAAAATTTTGGGGGGGGCCTATACGAACGGCCTACAGTAGGCAAAATGTAAATAAAACTGTATATATTTTTCGGCCTACAACAATTTATCAATGTTTTTATAAAATATGTTTCCCTCAAAAACCAAAAATCGTTGAGCAATATTGTATATTCTACAAAAAAGAATTATACCCACAGTGTAAGTTATCATATCAGCAATTCATGTTTCAGGTACTGTATGAAAAATATAATTATTGTTGTATGTGAAATGTTAGGAGGAACAATTAAATCAAAATATGATTGTTTGTTGGAGCATCGTCCGATTAAATATAGTACTTTTTCTAATAACACGGAGAATTATGCATACGGACAGTACTGCAACTCAGCAAAGCGAAGTGGGAAGCCTTGGGTCAATTAACGAAACGATTGCTCAAGCGATCAGCCAGGCGCGAAAAGTTTTAACATCGGTGGAAATCTCCCGTAACCCCGCCCAACCATGATTGCTCTCCCGTTCTGAGACCCGCCCCCCCCGGTCCCCGACACACCTTCCCTTTGTACCCTCCCGCGAATGTCCCGGTAGAATTCCCGAAAAATGTTGTTTTAAGTTTAAAGGCTGGTTCATACTTATGACAAAACGTCTTTCTACAGTTCAAAGGGACAATTTGAGAAAATCCAAAACGTTCCTCTACAGTGCAATATTTTCTTTGGGCGTAGTTCTCGGATGTTGCTATGAAATTTGTTCTTCTGACAAACTGCAAAAGACTTTTTGTCATAAGTAAGAACTAGCCTTACAGAATCTTTACCTACATACTAAAGTATTCTGTAAAGTTGAGAGGCTGTCCCTGAGTAACTCGAAAATTAAAGGGGGCACATTTTTGGATATGAGACCAGTTTCCGAACTTCCCTCCCTAACGCCAGTTTTCGGCGTATAAAAAGCTAATCAATCATGATTGCCATAATTTATTAACGCTTTCTTCCCACTATGGGTGCGAATCCGCTCGGAGGAAAGAAGGAGGTGTGTTATTGTTATGACTACTTCTATAATTATTAGATTTATTTTTTCACTGTGCGTTGTGTATACATAATGTTATTATGCGGGGGGGGGGGGGGGCTTGTTAAAACGGTTAAAACGTTTTATCACCAACAATGTCGCCACACAAGCGGATGACCTAAAACGGTCATTTTGGATGGAGATTCCAATTCAAAAAATATTGAAAACTGTAGGTTAATAATGTAAATGAAATTTCGAAGAAAAAAATCCTTGCATTCTTTAAATGAAAATTTTATATTTATAAAATTTTAACTTGTTTTTTGTGTTTCGCTAAGGGAAATAACGTTTTCTTTTCCTTTTTCTGTTGCCATGGTTTCGGTTCATATTGATGTTCACTGAAGAGTTTATTATGATATTCTTTTTATATGTAATACCAATGCGCATTGTTTTCGTTTTGTAACTGGTTGATTTTTGCATCGGAATTTTTTGTTGTTGCGTTTAGTTTTTTTCAGTCTTCAAAAACGCTATATCGAGGTAGTATAAATTATGTATTCATATAAGCATATTTTCAAATGCTTATATGAATACATAATTTACGAACAATTCTACCTCGATAATACGTTTTGAAGACTGAAAAAAACTAAACGCAACAACACGGGAATTTAGCCAATGCAAAAATACAACCAGTAATTTTGCGAACGAAAAATATTTGATCAAGAATCGCAACACATTGATTATTACATATAAAAGAATATCATAATAAACTCTTCATGAACATCAATATGAACCGAAAACCATGGACAGAAAAAGGAAAAGAACACGTTATGTTCCTTAGCGAAACACAAAAAACAAGCTAAATTTTATAAATATAAAATTTTCATTTAAAGAATGCAAGGTTTTTTCTTTGAATTTCATTTACATTATTAACCTACAGTTTCGATATTTTTTGAATTGGATCTCCATCCAAAATGACCGTTTTAGTCACTCGCTTGTGCGGCGACATTGTTGGTGATAAACGTTTTAACGATTTTAACAAGATTCACCCCCCCCCCCGCATAATATTATTATGTATACACAACGCATAGGAACATAAATCTAAATAATTATAGAAGTAGTCATAACAATAACACACCTCCTTCTTTCCTCCGAGCGGATTCGCACCCATAGTGGAAGAAAGCGTTAATAAATTATGGCAATCATGATTGATTAGCTTTTTATACCCCGAAATACTGCGTTAGGGAGGGAGTTCGGAAGCTTGTCTCATATCCAAAAAAATGTGTCCCCTTTAATTTTCGAGTTACTGAGGGACAGCCTTCTCTAAACTTAGAACACTTTAGTATGTAGGTAAAGACTCTTAAGGCTGGTTCATACTTATGACAAAACGTCTTTTGCAGTTTGTCCAAAGAACAAATTTCAAGCAGCATTCATACTTCGTCCAAAGAAAAAAGCCCAAAGGACGTTTTGGCTTGTCCAAAGAACGTTTTGGATTTTCTAAAATTGTCCTTTGGACTTTGTCCAAAAGACGTTTTGTCATAAGTATGAACCAGCCTTTAAACTTAAAACAACATTTTTCGGGAAATATTTACCATGAAACATTTAGGGGGAAGGGTAAAGAGGGAAAAGGTGTATATCAGGGACGTAACCAGGGGGGGCAGGGGGGCGGCCCCCTCCCTCTCCGAAATGGTCGGACGGCGTTAAAATAAAGATAGTGGTTGGGCGGGGATGGGGCGGCCGCCCCTCCCCCCCTCAAAAAAAATGGTCACCAGATAGTAAAATTTGAGGAATTTCAGAGGCCAAATCTTCAAAATTTTCTAGCGCCTCGCTAATCGCTTGGCGCCAACCTCTCAAATAGTTTTGGTACCATAATTGACCCCCAAAAAGCAAAAAAAATTTCCGCTTCGCTTTGCTCAGCGGTCAAGTTCCATACTATACGTATGCATAATTCTTGCCATTTATGATGTTATAAAAAAAGTACTATAATTTTAATAAACAATAAGTACTACACGTCAAGCAAAACAAACAATCATATTTGATTCATTTGTATATACTTTTTCCTCTCCTAACATTTCCAGCCGCCTACAACAATGGCTTGGTATTTTTTCCATACAAGTACCCTAAAAAACATGGAGATGCTGCTCATCTGATTTGGTTTACACTGTGGGTGTAGCAAGGGAGTCTTAAAGGTCTCTAAATTCTTTTTTTTTTGTGAAATCCAGGCTCTGCCAATGTCTGCTAAAACAATTTTTAACTAAGAAAACATGTTTTTACTGCTGAAAACATTAGATAATTATGTTATTAGGCCAAAAAAAGTGTATTATACAGTTTTATTTACGTTTATCCCTGCTGTTTAAGCCGTTTCAAAAATTATGGGGGGCTCCACCCCCCCCAAAAAAAAATTTTTTTTTGGGGGGAAGCGGACCCCCCCCCTTTCCTCCCCAAAAAAAAATTTCGAGGGAGGGGCTCCGCCTCCGCTCCGCTCCATATAACTTAATTTTTCCTGTTTGCAAACTTTAATAGTTATTAGCAAAACTTTAAATAATTTATATATGTCAAAACATTAAAAATAAAACTGTATTTTTTGTTGAATTTTTATTTTTGGCTTAAAAAACGTCAAAAAAGTCAAACGAGCAAAAAAATTCTTTATAAATACGGTAGTATGATGATATTTAAAAATAGTAAAAAACGGCAGGTTCTTTCACCTAAATTTTAAAGTGGCCGAAATTAACGGAATCTTAAAATGCGCAGTTAGTTAAACGCGTTGCAAAGTAATTTTAAAGAAAATATCAAAACATGAAAATTAACAACTTTGAGTCTTAAATAGAAGATATTTTAAGGTTATATTGTGCTTCATTCTAAATTTGATGCAGTTTAAACACAAAGCAAAAATTAGAAAAATCACAAAAAATTCACTTTTTGTATGAAAATGTTGATAATGGAAATAACAAAAATAAAAAACTTTTGCAAAAACACTTTATTCAAAATTAGTCCAGTAACTTTTTTGCTAGTTCTTTTGTGTTTTAAAAATAAGTCAATTTTTTAACACCCTAAATTTGTGGCCGAAATTAAGACCTGGCCGAAATTAAGTCAGATACCCTATCCATGCCATAATTTTTAGCGTTTTTAATACTTGGGGCCCCAAGTTTAGGGTGTGTGTGTGTGTGTGGGTGTCTATGTCTTTCATTTAAATAAAAAACAAATTTTTGGCTTGCAAATCTCCAGGTGATAAAAATTTTTTTAAATATTTTCAAGTAAAAAATTTTGGCAATGATCTCAGGATAGTTTTTCCGTTTAATAAAAACAGAGCTTAGAAGCATAATATTTTTAGTTTGACTCTAAATACATAATTTTTTAAATTTATTAAACTAACAAAAACTTTACTTAAAACTGGTCTATAACCCTACACTCTGCACAACACATGCGTTGTTTGTTATGTAACTTTCACACAAACTACCTAAGCGAAATAAAAATACAAAATTAGTGTTTTTTAAATATTTTAGTATATTTTATAAAATACAAAATTTACTAAACTAATTCAATTTCCAATTTCATTCTATTATCTGCAGACAAACAAACTTATTCGGATAGAAAACTCTTCAGTGCCCAAAAAAAATTAAACTTTTTTTCTCATCTCGAATTCAAGCAAAAAATACGAGTAGAACAAACGATGATGAATTAACCGCTTTTGCTATTTAATACAAGCTCGGTGTCATTTGTCAAAGACACCAACAAAGTGATTAATTAAAACACTATACAATGTGCGTTTGAACAAAGACAAACGTCTTATTGATTTCAAGTTGCATTTGTCATAAGAAAGCCAAATCGAAACGCAAAATTAAAAATTAAAAAAAAACGAATTAAATATATACGATTTGGCGTTTTAAGTAGAGGGTAAAACTAATTGACGACATTCAACTATACATTCAACTACTGTAATTATGGTGAGTTTTTTATTATCTCGCGCTTTTAGTTCTCATTTGCATTTTTAAAAGGAAAATTCAGGCCACTAAGTGAACAATGAAAAATGTCTTTTATAATTTCTGTCACATTTATTTTAAAAAATACGCCGAATAGTAATTATTGCTTAGTTTTCCGATAGAATATTACAGACTGAAAAACGACTACGAAAAAGATAGGTAATTGATTCAATGGTCTAAGGGTTCTTATTTTATGTTTAACAATTTATTTTTAAAATATTTTTAACTTTAGTCAATTTTCAAAAAAATATAGCAATACGGAGCTCCGGGCATGCTCCGGAGCATAGGCGGGCAGGGGGGTGTTGGGGGGTTATACCCCCCAAAAATCCCGATCATAGCCGACACCTCCCCGATCCCCCCCCCTAAAATTTGGGGGGTCCCAGTACTAAAAACGCTAAAAATAGGGTATTTGAGGAATTGAGGTATACCCCAAAAATTTTTTTGGGACACACCCCAAATTTGGGGGGTCGGGTATACCCCCAAAATCTAGGAGGCTGCCCACCTATGCTCCGGTGTAGTGATGGGCAGTTCCGGTTCCGAATGTTTCGGGCAAAATTTGGAATTCCGGTTCCTGTTCCGGATTTTCGGAAATCAATTCCGGTTCTGGTGTTCCGGGGGTTTCACAATGTGATAGGCAGTTCCGGTTCCGGGTTCCGGACGTTCCGGGCAAAATTCAAATTCCGGTTCCTGTTCCCGATTTTTGGAAAATCTCAATTCCGGTTTCGGTGTTCGGGGGGTTTCGTAGTTCTGCCCATCACTACTCCGCATGCTCCGGAGCTCCGAAAACTAAAACCCTTCGTGAAAAATTCACCAGTTAGCGTATTTTAAGCTATTGTACATAAGTTTCCAAATCAAAACAGACCAATGTCGGATTATTTCCCAAACAAATCTTCGGATTATTTAAAAAGGCGGGGGTGTTCGAATTTATTTGTAAAAAAAAAAATAAACACAGATTCGCACGTTTAAATTTAAAAAAAAACTTGCCAACTTTTTAATAGAACAGCGCCACTACGCGCAATCCAGCCATCGAATGGACCTTGCGAACGGATTGAAAAACCTATCGTTGTAGTCAAAACATGATTCTAGCCGGTATAAAATCCCAAGTTTTTTATTCATTTTTGACTTTTTGACTGCGTTTTTTAATGTAAATAAAAATCTCGGTTATGTTACTTTACTTTACATAAGATTTGGGCAGCGTCTCGGATTTTAGGGTGTACCCGCCCCGAAATTTGAGATGAGGGGGGAGGTGAGTGTCTGCGTGTCTCAAAATTTTTTTGGAGTAAGCCCAAATACCTAATTTTTATTGTTTTTAGTACCCCGTTCTAGCTACCCACAAATAGTACAACCATATAATAGTTTTTTATAAGATAATACTACTTTTTATTGAATAAAAAGCGATATTCAGGTATAAAAAGGGTGTAAAAACATGAATTTGTGTAAAAATTCATGTTTTTGGAAGAAAATTGAGTATAAAAAAAGTACTTAAAATTTTTTCGAGAGGTGAGGAGGGGGTCAGATTTCAAAATCTAGAGGGGGGTCAGGGGTAAAAAATTCAAAAATTTGGGGGAGGGGAGGGCCCCCCTGGATTTTTTTCTAGGGGGGCCCCAAATTTCAAGGCTAGGGGGGGTGGACCCCACCCAGACCCCCCCTTGTTCATCTATGGGGTCTAGGGGGTCTAGAAACCCCCCTTTTGGGTCGGCAAAGGGAAAAATTTGGGGTTAGACGCCCCTTTTGGGTCGCCAAGGATAAAAATTTGGGGGTCTAGAACGGCCATTTTTAAAAAATTTTCTCGCGCTTCGCTCCGCTCAGCGCTCGATTGATTATATAGTCTCCACTTCCAAATTTGTGTTACTCTGTTTTGTAATCTTAGTATGACCACGCTGGACCCACCCAATTCTTAATTTTTTAATTGGTCTCCACTTCCAAATTTGTGTTACTTTGTTTCGTAACCTTAATACCACCACGCTGGACCCCCCTTTAGATTGTTATATAGTGGTATTAAAAATTTAAAGGTTAAAAGAAGTAATTTTAAAAACATTTTCTCGCATTTTGCATTGCTTAGCTGTAATATGTACTCATTTAAAAATTTTTCTGTGTTTTATGGACTTATTTTTATTGAATAATAGGAAAATAATGAAGTATGTGACATAAACAAGGCAATAAACACTCCGCGCGAAGCGCGGAAATTTTTTTTAGCCCTTTTATAACGTTTAGGATTTGGACCCCCCTGGATCCCCCCCTTTCCGAAATCTTGGCTACGTCCATGGGTACAACCTGAGATTTTTTTATTAAATTCTTAAACAACCTGAAAATTTTTTATTCATACCAGTTTTTTTACAAAAACAAATAATTAATCTAAAAATTTGTAACAAAACACAAATCCTATCAGTCTTCTCTACTTTTCGAATTATATATATTCTCAAATGGAAAACGATTAAAAAATTTTTTATTCCATTTGCCAATCATCAAAACTATGAACTAATAAAAGGAGTTGAACGATACGCGCCAACACAAACTTTCAAATGATGTATTAAACAAATAGATAAATGCTGATAAATGACAATAAAAAATGCTGGGAGGTTGGTACTGCTGTCTGAAAACCAAATCAACAGTATTGGTTCAGCTGTCTTCAATTTTAACAGATAAATCGTGTGTTCGTAATTTTCAGAAAAGTTTACAAGGCAATAAGACAAATTTTTGAGGTTTTCATTTTAAACTGACACTACGATTAGTTTATCACTAGTAGTATATCTACTATTTGCGAATATTTAATTTAAATTATCAAAGTAATTTTGGTTGGAACAAGAATACGTAAAAAACGTTTTACAAAAATGTTTTCCTGTCTATGCTATGCATCGCTTGAGAAAAATTATACCCCTGGCCCTTCCCCAGGAATCGTGCGTGAAGTAAAATTTCAGCTCCTGCACTTTATTTTAGTTCTGTTTTTGCAGTGAAGAAAGGGGTCAAATTTAATCCTACGAAGATTAAATCTGACCCCTTTTCCAATGCACAGATATGAAATAAATTTTTAACATGTAATAAGGGTTTTTTAGTGTAAGAAGAGAAGAGGGTACAATAATTCCTAGCGTCAATCATATGTGGGGGGAAAATTGAGAAACAACAAGCAAATAGTACATTTTACGGTTTAAAATATTTTACATATTTATTGGTTCAAAATCTCGACCGCTTCTTTTTAAAATTTTTTAAATACTTTTTAATATTACAAAATCAAAAGCAGTTTTTGGGGATTTTTAGTTGTTTGCCGCTTCGTAGGTACGGCGCTGCTGGCGCGCTTGGTTGCCCGTTTTTTAATGTTTTAATACAGAAAATGCTTAATTTAAAAGTTTTGAATGGACTTTTTAAAATTAATTTTTAATTTTGTATAGTTTTACAACCAAAACATTAAAAAAACCTACGTAGGTTTAAAATTAGTTACAAAGCACAAATTTTAACTTTATTTTTACTAATTCGAAATCATTGTTTACGAAAATACTATTTTAGTGATGAAACTATTGTGAAGTTTAATAAAAAAAGCAAAATTTATTTAGCACAAACTGATATATTAAAGCACTTCAACGTAGTGAAACATATCATCGTGTAGCAATTTTTATGAAGTATAGGTTTAAACTGATAAGAAACTAAGAAAACTAAGATTTTTTCAAATTTTGTTTTTTTTTTTCTTTTTGTACCCTCTCTCGTACAGTGAAAGATGCTTATTCAAAACTAGTCTATACTTCGTTTCTTGAGGAAACTTAAAAATTTTGGAACATAAATCAAGCATGTTTGAGCTTGAAGTAAAAAATCTGGGCATAAAAACACAATATTTAACAAGTTTTTTTAAATGCTCTTTTATATACAATAAAACAATAGTTTTATTAAACATGATATGCACATAAACATTTATTTTAAATCTTTTTTTAAATTATTTAATACTAAATAATTTATACGTTGACCGCGAACACAACCGAAAATTTATCCTAACACTCTCTGGTCTGGATGGGTAACAAACAATCTCTCTAGAAAACTTAATAACAAGTAACACCAAATATTTTTGCCACAATTTCGAGTGGAGACAAAACACTTCAAAACAAACGCGGGGATTAAGTCGGTTTTACGGATTAAGGGTTGAATTAGTAAATTTTACAAGTTTCTTGTTTTAGCTGAATCTTAGAGTAAACATCGTTCAGAAGAAACATTTTTTAAATGTTTGAACTGAACACGCAGACCTGTGCACGGTTTGAAAATGCCCCCCTCGCTTTATTGGAGGATTTGCCCCACCCCCCCGTTTTTATCCCCCCCCCCCTGCTTTATTGCCCCCCCCCCCAGTTTTTGTGCCCCCCCCCCCCCCCCCTGTTTTATTTCCACCCCCCGCGGAAAAATGAAAAAGTACCCAAAAATTATGACGCCATTTTTTACCTATTATGACGCCATCATTGCGAAATTTTTGCAGTTTTTAGCCTATTTCAATGCAATTTAAGCTATTTTAGACCTATTTTTACCTTATTTTCGCTTTTTTTGTCCCTTTTTTTCCCTTTTCCTTTCTTTTTTTCTCTTTTTTTCTCCTTTTTTTCTCTTTTTTTTTCTTTCCCCCTGCTTGCCCCCCCGTTTTATTCCCCCCGTTTCAAAAAAGTTGTCCCCGTGCCTCCCCCGTTTTGGAGAGAAATTTGCCCCCCCCCCCATTATAACCCGGGGGGCAGTGCACAGGTCTGGAACACGAAAACCTATTCAGTCAAACGGTTGAAATTTAAAAAAACTTTGCATGGTGACAACAAGATTTATTACTGGGGGTTTTGATTTTCAAGCACACTTGGTGCACCAACCATCGAAGTTCAGAAATAGAATATAATCAACCACAATAATAATAAACATTGGGGAGGAGATTATACCCCATCGAAAATCTTATATCTCATTTTCAACCGGCATGGCATCGCAAAACCTTAAAAACCTCTTAAATATGATTTTATGGATTATTTACCGCTCATTTGAAATAAAAATGTAATTAAAAATTCAACATAAAAGTTCTTAAAAACATTGCAATTCATAAATTACAAAAAAAACACAAGATTCAAACCAAAAAATAAATTCAACACATTAAATTGGCTCCATTCCAAACCAAATTCTCATTGGAATTTTGTAAAACTGAAGAAAAAAAAAACAAAACACCCAACTTTGTCGCGACCGGGTTTATTTTTAACATTTCTTTTGTTGATTTTTTTTGGCGAAAGACAGGTTCCATGACTAACAAATGCTTATAACGGGAAATATGAATAAGAAGTGAAGAAGTAAAAAGGAAAAAAACGACGCGGTCGTTCAGTTTAGGATATCAAACACGCTGCACTGCAAAAAACGTTTTTTTGAATAGTAGAAATAAGAAAAAAACGTTTTAAGTTGGGAAACAGACAGTTAAAAGCATTCGTAACCAATTTTTTTTTTAAATTTTACCACTTTTTTGTTTTGTAAAATATTACATAATGCGATCAAAAATAAAAATGCAAATAAAAATAGTTCAAAAGTTGCAGAAGTAAGGTAACAATTGACTGTTTTATGTGCTAGTGCGTAACCGAGTCAAACATCACATT